>UCOM01002144.1:0-29851 GCA_900474385.1 Ormyrus pomaceus | reverse complement strand
TACCAATCACATTATTAAACCTTAAATAGTTGAAATATAAAATTAGCAAATATAGTCTATATTTCGTGCAAGACCCCTCCTTAATATACATCTGCTAAAGTGCGTCGGTTGTTTGATGCTGTTTTACTCAATTCTTTTTGAATATAATATATAAACTATATAAATTAAATATTACCTTCGTTAAATTTTTTTTCTTAAATTACAATTTTTATTAGAGATTTAAATAAAAAATAAATACTTTAGTCAGTTTTTATGTTAAAACCTTGATTTAAACTAATTTTTGAGTTATCATTAGAAAGCATGCGTACCCCGGAGTGCCTGCATAGCTTCCTACTCAGGTACACGCCCAGGCTGCTAGGGGCCATAAAAAGGAGCTTACGAGCCCTGTAGTTCGTACCGAATTTGGATTGAGATCTTTTTCAATCCAAGCGGCGCGCCCATGGAATTCTATACCATCTGCCCTCAGTACCTTCAAGCAGCTGGCTTGGACATACTTTTCAAACTTAGACTAACTCACCTACATGATAATTATGTATCATACTAAAATTGACTGTCAAAACTTGACTTTAACTGTGATCTTGGGCAGCGTAACGCTACACCGCTCATTTTTGTATTCTTTATAAAATAAATTTATTACAATACAATAAGTATAATACAACAAAAAATTTAATTTTGTAAATTAAATATTTGTTTAAGTATGCTAAATTATCAAATGTTGTAAAAACTTATCGATTTTTTAAAGTCGAATAAAAAAATGTTTGCAGATTGCAGCTGTTTTATCTTATTAGTATTATGAATGAGCTGATAAGCTATGAGCAACCGAGCAGCAACGCAACTTTCTTAGTGCACCAACAGGTGGCGCTACGGTTACTAACAAGTACCCATATTTTAATATTTAAAGCATTTGCCAAATAAGTAATATTTAAAGAAAATTTCTCGCTTCAAAATTAAATGAATAAATTATTTTTCCTTATTACGTAATTTTTTCTTGCCTCTAAATATTTTTTTTTAAATATTCAAAATCAGATTCAATTGTAGGTATATAAATATATAATTTGACGGTCTACACAAAGTAAAAAGCCACGTAAAAATGATCCGATGCACCTCAGCTTTCTTTAACCGTTTTCTAAATGAATACACTCGTAAAAATATATGTTTGCTGTTTATATTTTCAGCCAGCCTTATTAAAAAGACACCCAAAAGAGTGAAAAAAAATCAGAGTTTCCAGTGTGAGGGGCTATCACATCAAGCTGAAAAAAAAGAATAACAGTAGCACTCTCCTCTCCGGAGTACGACTAGAAAGAGAAGCGCTCTCCTCTGTCAGACATCGCGCGAGTTGCCTTGAACGACACTCAAATTAAATAAAGGAACTTTTTAGACGCATCTCATAGTGCATACAGCAGCGATTCCCGTAATTAGTTCCATCGCACACAAGGCACATACGTAGCATCGAACGGCGCGCGAGTCGATGTACACACACGGCGTACTTCGCGAAAGTCTCTCTCTCTCTCTCTCTCGCGATGTGTTCCAGACACGTACTAGAGAAAGAGAGGAGGAGCGACTCGGTGGAAAGGTACGCGCGCGCGACTCTTGGCACGTTTCCCGAGGCGCGAGAGTTTACACGGGAAAAAGTTTCTACCCTGCAGATACGGAATTCGACGATGCGCCTCTGCGACGACCCTTTGTCGCGAGTCGAAAGGATCCTTGCACCCGCTTAATTACTTTCGGCGCGCGAACGCCCGAATTTTTTTAATCGCCCGCCTACGTCTCTCCTGGCTTCCCTCGCTGCGCCGCAGAGAGAGAATATGGACTGGGTGAGAGAGATATGAATGTATTCGGAGGGGACGAGTGCGAAAAAGGGGGGAAAAAGAGATGGACGGTGTTAACGCGGAGATGCTGCAAAGGGGCCGCGGAGAAGGAGCCCTCTGTTTTTCCGTCTTTTTCGAGGGAAGAAACGGAAGCCGGCGGAGAGCAAATATCGGCCGAGAGTTTCTTTGGCTATGGATCTTGCTTTAGTTCTTTCTTCGTCGAGCGGTGTGTGGCGATGAAAAAAAAAAAGGAGGTGTACGAATGACTGACAAAGTGCCTTCCTGCTCTGTTTATTTGGAGTATGTATCCAGGCGTAATCTGTCACGCGAAACACGCAATCGGCCGTGTTTTTGTCGAGATTTATTTAAGTGATTAATAGACTTTTCGTATTTATGTTTGTATAAATCTGCTTTGTAGTAATAAATTTTTATAATTCTGCCTATAAAAAATTTAGAAAATACCGTTTTTCATAAATATATTATAATCTTTTTCGATTTAAAAAATTGCATTAAATACTGAAAGTTAAAGGTTGAAAATAACAAATATTTTCTTACATTTTGTTTTGAAATTTTTATTTCATTATACGATTGCGAACAATAACAAATGTTTTATGATAAATTTACTCATTTGTTATAAGGTTGCATAGTTTTAACAAAAATTTGGCTGCTCTTACATTTTACTAATTCATATAAATTACTTTACAGTGAATGTATATGAGACCAGGTAAAACTCTGCAGCCTCATTTGATGCCGGAATATTGAATTTTAATTTGCTGTACCTTGCAAAAATGACTGATTGATGAATTTTAATTCAGTGAAAAGTCTAAAATTTGTCATTTTATGTCATTTAGAACGAAAGTTGTTCACGAATTTTTTGTTTTACTATTTTTTAAATTCAAAAAACTAGTAAATTAAAAATTTGTATCAACTTTTTGAATTAGGAAATATTAAATTAAAAAATTTGGTAATGCTTCAGTAGTGAATGAAAATTTTAGGTTTCTCTGAACGAAAATTCATTAATTAGTGCATTCTGCAGGCAACGGTGGAGCAAAAGCTTAAAAATTCAATATCTTATCATCAAAAGAGTTCTTCTGTATAGTATGTAATTTTTTTTTCTTCTGTATCATGGACGCATAGTACGTAGATATCCATTTACGATGTTGCTAATTAAAAATACTTATATAATTAAGTAGCATAATTTTATTACTACACTATATAATATTATAAAATTAGTATACTTTTATACCATGAATTTTAGTACAAATTTAATACAGTAAAGCGATATCCTGCAGACTTTTCACGAAAATATTATGAAGTACAAGTAAGTAATAAAACTTTGAACAAAATCACTATAAATTACTTCTATATTAAAAATGTTTTAGGATTTGCAATTAATGAATAAAACATTAATACATTTTTACTCTCATCATTACCGAAGTAGTCGTTAAAAATTATTATATTTTTCAATCAATTATGCACCATCAAACTTAATACGTTTAACTCTGCGTTTGCTTGTAAAACATTTTTTTAATCTTAAAGAGAACGTCTGTGATGATGAGAAAGAGTGTAGTCGTATATAATTGGCTACATGCAGGTTCCAACTTTAAAAATCGCGGTAGTAAGATCGCGCTGGTAAAACTTTCCAAAGTTAAATTATTTTATCTTTTTATACAATATAGTGAAACAAAATTTTCTTCAAATATAAAGAAATTTGAATGTCTTAAAGGATTTTTTTTTGTAAGTAGAAAAAATCTAAAAAACAAGTAAGCCTTTCTACAATAATGTATTATGCAATTATTTTTACATGATAAATTGATTTTAATTCTATGAATTTTTTTCAGTTAAAAATAACAATGTATAAATACATCTTTGTAGCTGATTTCAATCATTTTTTTGAAATTTTGAACTTTCGGTTCCCAGTGCCCTTTCGATCTCGGTAAAGGTTTTTAGAAAACTTTTTAAGACTATGCAGACGAATGTAAGCAATTAAAATTTATTTTGTCGAGAAATTGGGGCCCCAACTGCCAATCGTTTTGAAACTTAAAGATTAGCAGAGGGACACTTTAAAACTCCACTAATCCCCCTTTCCAAAGGTGGTAACTCTATTTAGTAAAAACCGCGCCTGGAACCATTACAGCGCTTTCGCAGCTTAGCTACTTCAGAAAGCAGGCTTGCAAACCTCTTGCTTTGCATCTCCTTGTTCTCGCAACACAAGGAACTCTACTCGACTCGAGGCGCACCTCGATGGTCTCTTTTTTACCCCGCCGAAAGCCTCGTCCGCGAGGCAGCCTAACCCCGCCGCGCGAGAAAAGTAAAAGAAAGGCATAAAAAGAGAAAAGAAGCTTTGGGGGGGAGAAGACGGAGCTGCGCGGATTTCGAAAAATGTCAAGTGGCGGGTCGAAATTAGCGCGCCGCGGAACAGTAGCCAGCGCCGGAAGAAATCCCCGTGCGCGCTCAGCGAGCGCTCCCTCTTCCCGAGTCGCAGTCCGTGCGCCTCGCTCTCCGCTCTCTCCGGTCGCGCTTCGGCCGAGCCTCGGCGGAAATAACCGAAGTACCCGAGAGAGCGAACCCCTCGTCCGTTCTCACGGAGGCGGAATCGCGCCCCACCACATCCAGTCGTGCTGCGAGCGCCGTACCGCGAGCATCGTCAGAGCGAGACTGGGTGTCCTTTTTTTCCTTCGGTGGCGTTGCGCGTGTGATACCAAACGAGAGTGTGTGAAAAAGAAAAGCCGACTGTTCCGAACGAAATATAACCACCACCCCCACCCACCCCGGTTACCGCCGACCCTCCGCTCTTCTTTTCTCCGCGGAGCGAGTTCGCCGCTCGCCGCTCTTGCCGATCCTGCCGAACGATCGATCGCCGCGATCGGTGGAAAATGAAAAGGAGACGTGGAGAACCGTGTCGTTTGAACGAATAGACAGTCAGAGAATCCCCGTGGGAGAGGATACCGACTTCGCCTCCTGGACAGAAGTTCACGCCGAATCGCTGAAAGATTGTGCTTTTCGAGAAAGAGGCCGATTGACCTCGGCGCCGAATCAGCGAACGTCCGAGAAAACGAAAGAAAAATGCCGGGATCCCTCTGAAGAGGGCGGCAAAATTCGAATAGAGCGATACCTGCGCTGGGCCCGCTTGATAAAAGTAATCGCGCACGTGCCAGTGGTGTGAGGCGCCCCCGATATGACGCGCCGGCTGATTTAGGTTGACTCTGTCCTCGGATTCGCCTGGAGAAAGAGGGAAGGGTTGACAGTTAAGCGAGAGGGCTGTTCGACTGCCGAGCTCACTGAGAGAAGTGTAATGATAATTTTCATCAAATTGATTAGTATCAATAGTCAACCTTCAAATTGAGAATTATTTATTTCTGATTAAAAATTTTTTTCCGTTAAATTGTCTAACATTAGCTAAGCAGACTTTAATTCTTTAATTTGATTTAAAAAAGCTCATTATTAATGAATTAAAGAATGAAATATTTTGTTATAAAGTATGCTTTGCGGAGGATCTGCAGTTGAATTTTAAACGTTTGATTTCGATAACCCTTTCATCTTTTTTTCTTTAAAGTAAAACCAGATTATCCAAATTAAGCAGTTGAAAAATAAATTGGCGCCCAACAGTATCAAATCTTCATTTTAAGCAAATAAAAAATTAGCACACTCAAATAAATATAAATAAAATAATCGCAAATCCTCCCGTTTGCGTACACAGAGGCAAAAAATAAAGCATACCTTCTCTCAGTGTCGGGCGCCAAAGGGGCAACTAGGATCCAAGCTTAGCAGCAGCAGCAGCAGCAGCGATGGGTAGCAACGAGGGGGGCAGCCGGTCCTTGGAGGCCTCGGTGCCGAAAAAGTTCCGGCCGAAGGACGGCCAGAGCGGCCGTCCTGCCGGCAGCGCGGCAATCAACTGGACGATGTGCGTCCTGTGCGTGGTCAGTTTCGCCTGCTCGGGCCTGCTCTTCTACCGCGAGAATCTGCTCGAGGAGCGGGTCGTCGCCCTCGAGAATCTCCTGCTGAAGCAGCAGGTGATGATAAAGCAGCACGAGCTCCTCGACCACGAGCTGCCCGACGTCCTCATCAAGAGGCTCAAGCGCGAGGTCCAGGCCGAGATCGAGAAGCAAGCCGCCGCACCTGCTGATGGGGTCGCCGGTATCTTCAGGCTCAAGAGGGACCTGCCCGAGTGCAACTGTCCACCAGGTAGGCTTTTTTTTACCTGTCTCGTGCCTGCGTAATACACCGTGTGGTATAGCAAATCAGCTGTTTTGATCGGGAAAACTATTTAATGTTAGGATGAGAGGGCCATAATTACTCATTACAGCTAATTTGTAGTGATATATTGATTGAAAAAACTTTTTTCAAGGTATTTTTACTTAAAAATACGTTAAAAATAATTTAAGAAGTAAACAGTTGCATTAAATGGCACTGAAAATTTTAATGGAAAATTCGATAACTATAACGCAGGTACTTCAGATTATGACGAAGTAAAATTTAGAATGAAAATTGAAGAAAAGTAGCAAAAAGATTAAAAAAACGATTACAAAAAAACAGTATTTCTGTGTCTCCGTACATCTATTTAACGTAGTATTGCACTGATTGTATTTATTATATGTTGGGATTGTACGTATGTGTTACACTGCAATATAGGAGTTGCATGGCTATATAACTTTATGGAACAACTGGGATTAAACGTGTTCGGTATTTTACCCAGTAGTAGTCCTCTAACTTTATGAGAAATTTAGTACACAATTAGTTCTTTCACATTTGTAAAATTGTACCTTATAAAATTTCAATGACTTTATTCTTGCTTTTCTTCATAAAAAATAGAAAATCCCCAACATCCCATTATTAAACATCTCCTCATTTATCAAAACTTATTTGAAAAAAGCAAAATGATTAAAACATTTAATGCCATTGCAAAACTTCTTTAATTAAAAATCGTACAGCCAAGAACACAAACTAATTCAAATATGAAGAACATTTAAAATTTAACTCGGCTAAGGGCGACTTTGGCTTTTTGCCGCCGCTCTCGCAGCCTGATTAAATTGTCGCTGTCAGAGTGACTCCGGCTTTCGTTAAAATCCCTCTCCCGAGGTATTACCACTTGAAATCCCTCCCGAGCAGACTCGGCCAATCCTTTTTCAAAACGCGCTTTCCAATTTAGCGCCCTGCAATCAGCTCTCCGCGAGCGCAAAGGAAACTCTCTCCGCGCATGGCGATGATATTAAAACAACGGCTTGGAAATCGGTACGCGCGCATGTTCTTTCACAGTTAATTTGATTGCACGCGTTATATTTACGTAAACACGCGAGGCACGTACGCGGCGTATATGCATTGCGCTTCCGTCCACTCTCGGCCGGACTCTCGAGGGAGGCAAAAAAGGAGAGGAGCGATAAAGGAAAAAAGTAGGCGCGCACGCGAAGGATAAAGAGGTTAAAAGAAGTGGAATGCCGGCCGGCCGCCGTCGCCGCGGAGAAGAGGGATGAAATGTGACGCGCGCAAGTTGCACAGCCGCGAGAGAGCTTCGTGCTGCACTCCAACTTTATATCCGTGCAGCGCCAATTGTCTGGCTTACTTCTTTCCCCCGTCCGGCTGCGCTTCTCGCGCTTTCCGCGAGTCGTGCCGCCGGGGAAAAGTAATGTTTGTACGTTGAAAGCGTCGGAAAAATTGGATATCGTTGTGGCCGTTTTATTGCAATTTTTAAGGCGATCTTTAAACGTTAATAAGACGTATAAAAGTCGTTTTTAATATTTACATCGTGTTGATTAGAGTTAGAATTTTCATAACGTTTTCTTTGAAAAATAAATGTTACTTTATTATTTATTATCGAATGTGGCTTATTAAACAATGTAAACTTTTTATTTGACAGTTTAATATACTGCAACACTTTGTTTCTTTACACTACCAGTATACGATTGGAATGTTTTGTTATTTTTATTATAGTGCAGTAATACTTTACGCAGATAAAGATCTTGATAGACTTAATTTGCAATAACTGTTTCAAAACTAATTATTATTAACGGCTTAATTGATTACACTCTATCAAATCACCGCGCGAAAAATGAAACGAAAATCATCTTCGTTTTTTATAAAATTTAGTCCGCCTTTGTAAACTTAGACACTGAAATAGATTTTTAAAGAACTCTCTGCCGACCGCAATCTCCGCCACTAGACGAAAGCGTTCTCGCATTCCTTTTCCATTTAATTTTTCGCGCTGCCGTAGTCGAGAAGTTCAAAGTCCGCAGCCTCCTCGGCGCCGATTTTTCCCTTTGCCAGGGAGCAATACGCTGCTTAGCGGTAAGACGTAGAGGCTTTTCAAGGTTAGAAAAAAGCTATTGTGCGGAGTCGAGTTTAACGATGTGGTCCCCGCTTTTTATACGCCGACGAGGCGCGGAGTTGGGGAAAGAGGCAGAGATTTTTTAAGAAGGCGCGAATGAGGTAATAAAGTGCAGCTGCGGGAGAGCCAACTCAAAGAATGTATGAAATTTTCACTCCTTTGCCGTTGCATAAGTGCCTTTCTGCCGAGCGAGTCCGCATTATTTCACGTAAATCTTTCAGCCTCGTTTAATTATACCTGCATTGACTTGCAACTGTATTTTCAAATGCGAAGCCTTAGAAGGGATAAAAAAAAATGCTATTTCTCAAGCTGATTGCCGATCGAAATGCTAATTTTTCATGAAACTAAATTGCTTTATATAGGTTTCGCTCTTGGTGTCTATTAATTTTTCACTGCTCAAATTACTTCCCTCTGAGTTCATATAGTCCACATCTCTTCAGCGGCTAGGTAGATTTTTTACTTTTTATCGCAATTAAATTATAATTATACATATTTTACGCGGACGGGTCTACTTTTCATTTGAAAAGCCACATTTTAGAGAGGTGAAGAGAGTTAAAGGGGCCGCACTTATAATTATCCGGCACTATGAATGCGACATGCTTGAAAGTAATTTCCAGGCTTATTATGTGCTAAATAGGCTCATCTAAATGAAGTACTACCAAAATGGCGACTTTGCACTCTAACAGAAACAGTGGAACTACAAGTAGTTTAACTTTGATGCTATTACCTTTTCAATACTTTTTCTTAAAATTAAATTCAAGATTTATTTCTGGGTTTTAAATGTTAAGTCTGCAATTCTCTTATAGAAGGTATAAATATAAACTTTAATTCAAATAAGACTGTTCAATTTTTCACCGAAAATTTGTTCATTAATGTATTTGAAATATTCATCAAGTGTTCCCATTCACTCTTCATAAAACGTTGAAACTTTTATCATCGAAGCATATTTTCTTAAAATAAAACGAAAACACTCGCTCGTCCGATGAATAGTTTAAAAATTCTATTTTGAGCCGGCAGTCTCAATACACCGCGTGTCCCTTTAATTCCGAATATTCAAATTTGTCTCGCGCGTCTCGCATCGAGCTCGAGGCTCCATTATTCTCGCTTTTCCTTCCCATAGCCCAAGTCCGCGTCTTCCCCCTCAGCTGCTTCCCCGCGCGCCATTTTGTCCTTTGTCAATCTCCTTCCCGCTGGTCTATTTTCGACGCGGCATCTCTCTCCTATATAACGTCGGGAAGCCCCCGCAACCGATTTCGTCTGCTGCACTCGGTGTTTTATCGCTCGGCGCTTGCCATCTAGCTTATATATATACATATATATGTAGGTAGGTACGTATACGATAGGCTCGCGCTACCGGGAGATTGAGACACTCGTGATCGAAAAGAAAGAGAGATAGGAAGAGGGGGGGACGGAGCGAGACGTCATAAATCTCGCGACGCCCTGCTTATATTCTTCCGGCGCGTGTGCTCGCCTATATATATATACACACAGATGCCTACGCGTGTCCTGCGCGCGAAAGTGACGCGGCCGCGATTGAAAACCCGGCACGAACTATCCGATAAGGCTTTGGCAGTGCTTCCGCCGTTCAGTCTTTCCCCTCTCGGTTTCCTATCTTTTTTTTTGCGCGCGAACTCTTCCCTACCGCCGCCGGTTTTTGCCTCTCGCAGGACTATACGCGGCGGGATACGGGAAACTCGGGCCGTTATCTCGCGGGCGAGAGAGCCATTCCGGCCTCCGGGCTGATGCATTGGGGTTTTCGCCCCGGCGGCGGTGTCGTTATTTTAAGGGCAGCCGGGATTGCGGTTTCGGACGCTGTTACAATTATGTAGGCTTTGCGCCGCGGAGCATTATATAGAGGGACGAGAGAGGCTCGAATCTCCGCGCGATCGCTCATTTTGTTGCCGTCCGTCGTGCGCTCGGCGCGATGACGTATTCGATGCTTCGGAGATGATTTAATGGAAAACCGTGTACGGTTTACGTCGCTTTGTTGCGCGCCGCACGGTTATGGGGATTTGGCTAAATGTTCAGAGGTGAGATTTGCGCTGGACTGTGCAGCTGGCCTTTTGGGATAGTATTTGGTACATGTTATTAATTATATAATGGGAGATGGAGATTCTTCTGAAATACCTAAGTTTTAAAAAATTTTTCTGAACGAGTAGACGATAATGTATTTTTAAAAATTTTTGAGCTAAGCTATCTATTACAGTGGTTATTATAACAGATTATTTGATGAAAACAGCAGAACAGAAATTTGATAGAAAATAATAAAAATAGCACGTCCTAATTGCAACGAAGAAAAACGTGAAAATCTAAGAATAAGCAATCGATTATTATATCCCCCCATTCGAAGAAGAAGAAAACGCGCAAAAATATGGAACTCCCGTTGTTTCCCGAGCGAGTCGCCGAGAGGCAGAGAAAAAGAATGAGAAAACGAAGTGGAAGGAAAAACGTGCGTCTAAGTAGAAGAGAGAAAGGGAGAGTGACTGTATATGAAGAAGCAGCAGCAGCGTCGGCGGCGGCAGCATCATCGCGAATAAGACGCCGGCACGATAACAGGGCGAAGACGTCAAATAAAACGCCTCGCTCCCTCTTCCTTTATCTCTTTCTTTCTCTCTGCCCGGGAACCCACGCAACACCGCCGCCGAGGTAAATAACAAGGGAAGCGCCAGGTATATAAGTGTGCAGTCGGGGGGTCGGCTTATGCGCCTATAACGTGCTGCGCCGCAAGTACACTACTCTCTTTATCTTGCTCTCTCTCTCACTCTCTCGTGCACTTCCCTTTCCTCTCTTCTTTTACTCTTATAAATACGGCTGCGCTGCGCGGAAAATGCGCGTTTATGGCTTTTAGCGCGGGGTAGTAAAGCTTGGAACTACCCGCATATGCAGCTGCGAAATCTTATTAATGTACCTTTTGTAAATTATCGAAAACTCGCGTGACTGGTTTATTTGATTCTAATGAAGCATTTCTCGTTAGTGATTCGGGAATCAGATTGTGAGCAATAGTGACAGTTAGTTTCATTATAGCCAATAAATTAGTGTTTTTTATGTAATATAGTTCCCTGGTAGCAACATTTTTAACTGACTGTTCAATAAATGCAAGGGAATCTGATGAAAGTAAATTTTAAAAAGAAAGAAAAGTTAAAGTGTCGAGCAATTTGTTAAAAAATGAATTCCCCAATTTACATAAAAAATTCTGCATTCACTTAAAAATTTATGGCTGCAATGATTAATTAGCTACTTGTATCTCTAAAAAAAAGCTACTTTCTTGCGGTTATTAAGAAACTTGTTAAAGGCAAGTTACAAAGACAAGACTTCAATAAGCTGTGTGAACCTCTTGTACCCAATAGAGCTGTTCTTGTTTTACCACTTTATAAAAAACCTCGAGCGACCAAAGTTGCCTCCTTTGTCGAGAATTTTTTATCAATTTCTTCCGCGACGAGCGCCGGGAGAAGCGCACTTTTTTTTCTAAACCGTATTTATCAAACTTAAACGGGCTTAAAGCAACCGAAACTCACCGCTTGCCAAATAATTTATTCAGAAAAGAAGCTTAATTCCCAACCGACGGCAGACTCGTCACCTCATTACCGCCTAAGCCCCACTTTCGCGCCCCGACACAATGTGACACTCGGCGAAAGGCTTAGACAATCGCACGCGCAATTAGTCAGCGCGAGAGACCTACGCGCGCCTCTCTCTCTCTCTCTCTCTCGGCGCAAGTCCGCGGGAAAGTCGCTCCTCTCATCGGTAGTCCGGGAGAGCTCGCTCGCCGGAAAGTTTCGAAATTGCAGCCCGCTGATGCACAAATCATAGAGAGCACGTTCGAACTTTCAAACTGACGGCGGCCGGGAGGAGCGGCGGCGGCGGCATCGCCGAATCGGAAAATGCGAAATTCAATTCGTTACAGTCGCCGGGGAGCCGAACTTCCTCTCTCTCTCTTGCGAACTTTAGGGGGGGAAGCAATGTTTCGCGTGCGCTTAAACAATGTATCCGCCCACATTCTTAGAGCTCGGCTCGGCGCCGCTTCCTTCTTCCTCGGTCGGTGGGTAGTTCTTCTTTCGAGAGGGAGAGTTTTCTTCCTCTCCCTTCTTTTATTCCGCCGTGGCCGTCGATCGGTTTTTCTCTCTCGCACAGCCGACGAGGAAACCTCGGTCGCAGTTCCTGGCTGGATTATCTATTATGGACACGTCCAAGGTGCGGCTTTTTCTTTTAGAAAACGCGCGCACGCTGTGGCTGCGGGCATTTTTGAGACCGAATCGTTGATGCACTTTCGGTAAGCGATGACGTATAAGAGACATTTTTCCGAGAGAGTATGGCTTTCCTTTAAAAGTTGGTAGAAATTTATAATGCAGGTATTTATTAAAATCAAAAGAATAAAAAAATATTGCTCTATTTTGAAAATTAAAAATCAAGTATACACTATAGAAATCTGCAAAAAACGATATTTTAAAGCACGCACATGCTTACCCCACCACCTCACTTTCAATTTCAAAATATCAGCACCTTTTAAAATTCAAATTTCCGATTCGCAGTCCGAAACGTCCAGCACTGCACCAGTTCTTGACCTGCGTACTTGCACTCGCAGTATGCGCATTCGTAATTATCCCGCGCGCTTTGAGCGTCGCTGCGTGTCCCTTTGAGTCGTCCTCAATATTCAGCGTCTCTCGAGGTAGCCGTCACGGCCGGGAAGGTATACGTACCTGCCTAAGAGGATGGAATTTTAATTCGCTCGCAGCCGATTCTCGATAACATTTGCCGATAATATTTTAAGCCGCGTTGATGCGCGCTTTTCGTATAACCGTTTCATTTGATCCGCGGTGCCGAGGATTAATTTCTTTATTTATGGAAAGCTGCTTTTTCCGACGTTCGCGTTCTGGTTCATAAAGAATGAAGTCATCTTTATGGGCTTAGGTTATGAAAATGTTGTTACTTTAGATCGTTAAGCTTAAAGATCTAAGTGAATTGCTTACGACGCGGAACGTAATAAAACCTGCGTTAATGTGTTTTATGGTAAATAGTAAAACAGATTAATGAATGATAATGGCTGAAATTTTATTTAGCGTCAATGCGCCTGATTCGCCGAATGAATGCATAAAACAGCGACTAGCCGAGGTTCTTATTTATCCCACGTTCGCATATATCTGGCGAAACGCGCAAATTCTCCTTGAATAAATTAAAAACGAGACTGCAAAAATCGTTAAACTTTTCGAAATCTTAAAAAAAAAAAGCAACAAATAAACTGCTCCACGACTGGCAGCTCATTCCGGCGGGGCACCGCAATTACGCCGATAAAAATAAGCGCTTTAGGCGAGGAAAAGCACTAAACGCTTTCGGCGCGGGTATAACGATTATGACTGTGTCACCGTCATGATTTCCCGGGGCATGAATATACATGCGCGCACAGGCGCGCGCGTGTATACGTCAAGTCTGCCGGATAATTGCATTCGGGTAAAGGAGCTGCTTCTCGAATATAACCCGCTGCTCCGAGAGGCTAATCGCTTTCCCATAACTCTGTCGGACGTTTTCTTTGGGCTACTTTGCTTCGACGCCTTCTTCGCCGTTCCGGAATGGAGTATGAATGAAAAAGGATAATGGCGCGTATTAAAATGTGCGTTGATCAAAGGGGTAGGAAAATCATCTTCAAAGACCTCATTTTTTACTTCAGATTCTGCTGGAAATTTGAAGACATGTTACAATTTTAGGGGTAAAGGTCATCCTTAAAAGTCATTTTTAAGGTCAATGTTGCAAGCTTGACATAACATTTCAAAAGTATGCCACTTAGTATAAGAAAAATGAAAAAAAAAATTAATCCTCCACGAGAAAGCCCGCATTGTCGACGTTAATCGAAGCGTCCGACGCGTTAATTAACAAAAGCCCTCCTCGGCCTTCGGAAAAAGATCGCTTTCATTACGCCACTACCCGACGCGCGATAATTCGTAATTAATTTCCTCCTCCCCCTCGAAAGCGTCAAGAGCCCGGCCGCGCGCCTCTCCGCTCGAAATCCCTCGATTAAACACAGGATTTCGGCCGGCGGGCGAGATCGCTTTGGAAACGAAATACGTATATACACAGAGGCCGAGAGAGCGACCGGGCCGCGACACAAAGAGACACGCACTTGCGCACCGCGCGGCGGCGGCGGCGGCGGCGGCGACCCGAGAGCCGATCAAGTGTGTTTGCCCGCGGTAATGGAAGCCCCCCGCACGCCGCCTTGCGATTCGGCGTCAAGCCCCGATCGTTAAGTGCCGATCGAATTCGCATTATCTCCGCGGAGTCGAGAGGGAGGAAATGCGGAGCCGCCACCCTCTCCCTCTCCCATTGTGTCGCCGAGCACAAAATTTCGAGTGAGAGACGCGGTGTCAACATCATCTTCGCGGTGTGGTGTCTGTCCCCCGTTAACGCAATTAAACGCTGAAGCGTCATTCAACGCGGCTCTGTTTCAAAGTGACGAGCTTTGGAAGCTCTCTTCCCCGGGCGATTTCGAGATCTTGGCGAGGAGGAGCCGTTGGTACCGCTGACTTCGACAATGGAACTTTCGGGAATGGGGATTGATGTTGGAATTTGGACGAAATAAGATCGCGTTTGAGTCTTGAAGAGCTTGAAGGCGAATAGTACGGAATTTTATAACAAAGTTGCTGTGTTTTCGATGCTCAGAGCGGAGAAACTAGTCGATGAAATGAATTTTGTTTGAATAACGTGTTTCACGTTATTTCCGCCGCGCATCTCTCACTTTATGCAATCACTCTTCATAATTCCATTATTTTAGTTATATACTTGAGCTGAAAACGCTTAACATACGAACGCCGCTAACGTGGCGTTTAATCTTATTTGAAATTCAACGTGAACACATATAATAAAATCCTGTGCCCGGCCTCTTTTGTACGATGAGAGTCAAAGGCGAGAGGGACTTTTACAAGTAAATTGAATTACTTCCCCATTCTGCTTTACACACAAAAGCTTCGCCTCCCTTTCTCCGTATCTTGCATTTTTATAATTCTCCATTATTACGTTTGTTTCTACCTCCGAACAATGGCATTAGTTTAACCTACTTTTGATTCATAGATTGCGGTGTCCTCTCCGCGACGCGGCTCGAACGTTATTCTTTTCCGCCTCTACGTCGCGCGGACAAAGTTTGCGCGCGAATCTTTTTCCGATATACGTGCATAAACTTGCATAAAGTTGAGATAAGCCGTAAAAGTTTCCCTTCCGAAGACGCGGGACAACAGCGCGACGAGTAAGCCCGACGTTAATCCCGAAATCGACTCGAGTCAGCTCGTTAGCGGGTGTTCGCGCGCGCGCGCGCCGCGTTTTCATTCGAAAATCCGACGATATTCGAACTCGCGCGCTTTCCATTTGTCGGCGCGCGTGTACGCATATGTACGTACACGTAACTCTCTCTCTCTCCGTCATCATCCTGTTTAACAAGATCATCGCCGCTGCCGCTGCCGCCGCTCGGTTCCCATTATCCAGTACACAGGCCGGTGTATATCGGTGTAACTTCGAGCGGTCCATTGTTAACTTTGTTTGCGGCTGTGTGGACGGAAATACGTCATTTGCGCGTATATGCGTGCGCATGCATATTCGCCTCTAACAATGGAAAGAGGTGTTCCGCGTATAATATGGTTATTTTTTTCTCTCTCTCGCTCGGGTTCTGTGCGTTAGCGGCGGAACAATGCTCTTCCATGACTGCGCTTAAATTTCGAAAATTTCGGGGAAGCTTTTTAAGTTTAGTGCTATATTATCGATTTGCGCTGCCGAATTGGCTACTCGAGTTGCGTGAGGGGAGTTTAGTTGGTTTTAGATATATTTCTTGGTCATTCATTTTAGTAGATATATCGTTGAATAAATTACGTTTTAGAAAACTTATAAACAGGAGGAAAAAAATATTTTCTTACGTTGACTAGGATGTTCGAAGTGCTTCGAAAAATATATTTTTGGAAATTCTACCAATTATTCTTTCTATCAAAAGCCCGGAATGATTATTACGAAGCAATAACTATATATAATAATAACTATCAAGAGACTAACATTTAAAGAAATATTTTAAAAAATACATAAATAACACATTTTATTTAAATAATTATATAGTTGACGTAAAAGGAGCATTGAAAAAGTCTATTCAATTTCATTTATGATACCAGATTTTTTACGAAAGCCATTGTCCAAAATACATTTGAACATATACCTTTACGAAGGAAACAACCTCTGCTTACCCAAAGTCCACCCCCAACTATCTAAATTCAAAACAGCTTTCGCAATCGTAACATTTCCCAAATTCCCCGCAATCGCGACCGGCAAAAGCTCTCGCTCGTATAAAACCGCGCAGCGGCGCATCTGCTCTCGCGGCATCTAATAAACCCCGAGCCCTAATACGCCTGGCCGCCGGTAAAAAGCCACAATTCGGTCAACTTTCGCCGACCGCGAGGAGGAAGAAGGCGGCAGCTCCGCGCGCGTGTTTTCCTCGGCTCGGTGTCGTTATAACTCCCGCGGCCCCCCGTCGGAGTTCGGGAAGTTCGCCGGGGTGCAAACTCGCGCGCCGGCTGCTGGCGGCGGGTCATTACAAAACAGTAATCTAATGGCGGCACATGCGCGCCCTAAGTACACACGGGCCCTTTTGCCGGGCGTGACCCAAATGCGTCGCGTTTCTGCTTTTCTGCGCCCCCGCGGCCAGTCAACTTCCGGCCGACTTATCGTCCCTCCCCCCCCACCTTCTTCCTCGTCGAACTTTTGCATTGTTCCGGCAGGACGAGAGAGAGAGAGAGAGAGAGATGAGAAAGAGGGGAGGCCCACTCTCGTTCCTTCCCTGTCGTTCCTATGCAATGAGGGAGTTCTGATTGCCTTAGTTTGCGAATCTCTCATTGATCCTTTTGTTTTCGCCGCTGTCCCCCCGAGGGGAAATTGTCCTTTTATGCAGATGAAAGGCGGGAGAAAAGTAACGTTCGACCACTGGTTATCCTGCAAATTGCTGATATTAAAAGTTTCGCGTTATTTAGCCGGTGCGAGAGAGTGGCGAAAAATCTTGTCGGACGGTCATTTTGCGGAGGCTGCTTACTGAATTAAGAAGCAATTTCAGGTTTCATTTCAAACTTGGATGGACGAGCCGTGTAAATGGGTATTTATGGGAAGGAGATCTGAACGGAAGCCTCTCCCGACGATGGAAGATGAATATTGAAATCGGAGGAGAGTTGATGGTGAGGCAATGTGCTGTCGTTTTCGAGTTTTAATGAACGACTCCTGACAGATCGAGTTCTAAGTTTGAAGAGACTTGTTTAGGTTTAAAATATTCTGATACGTTTTTTGCACGATGTTTTTAACACAAAATTATATCGAAAGAAGCGTCTTAAATATTATAATGTGCGAATATCAAGAGTTACCATTTCAATCCTCTCTATTTGACGACGATCGAGACAGTAAAATATGTACTCGGAGATATAACAGTAAAATAAGTGTCCTCTTAAAGTGTACGAGATAAAATTCATAAAAGTATTAATAATCCGCGCGTCCAGCCTTAAAACTTGATTGCAAAACGTAAAGCACGAAATTAATGCCTCCCGGATTTTTCTCCAACCTCGTATACCCATCACCGGCGGTATTTCCCAGCCGCGCGGCCTTTACAACGCGCGCACCTGCATCCTGCTTTGATTTCCCTCGCAAATAAACAAATATATTCACAATTTACCGCTCAATCTCCGGCGATTCTCGCGTTCGAGCGACGTCTGCCCCGAAATTTCGCAGCGAACAAAAGCAGCGGGCGCGGATATAATTCGGCCCACTTAAGCCGAGACCGGAGGGACTTCGCGCGGCGTTCGGGACGCGATAGCATCAACACCTGATCGCGCGTTAGCCGTCAAAGTTAATCTGATCAAAACCGAGCCTTCAGCTTGTCAGTCTCTCTCTCTCTCTCTCTCGCAGCTATTCGCGCGGCTCAAAGCTGCGGGGAATTCTCGACGGTGCTTTTTTTTTCCTTTTTTTTCGGCGGAGGAGCGGCGCGCCGCGTATATACCTTCGGGCGTCAGCGCGAGCTTCTTTAAGCATGCGCTCCTCGGAGCTTGTACAACCGCTGGCAAAAGTTACTAATTGGCATCGACAATGTTGTTTTGGAGGTTCGACGTCCGCGGAGATGTGTTTGGGGTGTAAAGTGGCTTTTTGGATCGTAAAAATATATAGGGGATTGACAACTGTTTTTAGCTGCTTTTGTTTGTAGAGTGAATAACGCTCTTTATTTAATAATAATGTAAAACCGTATGGTAGTGGTTTGTTTTAATTAAATGATTCAATCGTAATTGATTGCAGTAATACATTATTGTACTCGAATGTGTAATTAATCCTTTTTAATAAACTTGACTCAAATTCAAAACTTAATGGTAAATGGTTTAAAATTATTTTTCTTTACAAAAACATTATATACATATTTACTGAATTTGCATATTTATACCAAAAATAATCCAGCAAGTGCCCCAATCACATCTCAATTCAGTTCAATTGGCTCGAAACGAAGAAGGGCATAAAGAGCGAGCCTCTCGAAACTTTTGCAAAGGGCTGTAAAGGCCGATCGCGAGTCCCTCAGACTCTCTCTCTCTCTCTCTCTCTCTCTCTCTCTCTCATTTCTTCCGGCACTAAAACGTCGTGTGGGCGTCGGCGCAGGCGCGAATTATAAGCGGATGACTCGCAACCTGCACGCAGCGGAGAATTATCGATGCGCGCCAGTCAGTCCTGCGTGCGGCGTGGCTGCGCTCGAGACGACTCGTGCACGCGTCGGCCGCTGCCGCCCTCCTCCCCCCCCGCCGTATATATATTTATACGGCAATTAATATTCCAGCGTCTTGGGGGAGGCGGACTACTCGGCGACTCGTAGATCGCGAGCCTTTTAGCGACGCGCGCGGCCTAAGACCAATAACTTGCTGCGCCGACCGCGAGAGTTTATTGCGCTCCCCGCTGACGGCTTACTTTCAGCGGAGCTCTGCCCGGCGGATGAGGTTCTTACTGCGAACCTATTTGAGACCCGTCGGCTTGTTTTTTTAGTCTTGTTTATTGGTAGGGTACGGCGGGTGAGTTAATTAGGTTCGAGAGGAGGCGTATTGAGAAGACGTGTATTTTGCTTCTTTTTCTCAATGCGCTTTTTTATTTTTATGTCAATGCAAATACGATGAGTTATTAGGTCGGCAAACATATCGAAGGGATCCCTTTCGGCTCTCGTCAATTATTTAGTGCTGCTTTGACCCGCCGTCCATTTTTTAAATCTGAATTTATGAATTTTTCATGGAAACAAAATATTCGATACTCGTCACGCTCCAAATTGGGTATTTTCATGAATATTAAAAAAGATCTATACTCTCCTTTTTTTCGATCCGACTGTCGGATTGTAAATGCAATAAATAATTGTTCCTTGTCAGTTTTTCTATACCATTCGTTTTCAAACCAATTACGCAAAATGCGGCCCGAGAGATTCAGTTTATTTTTGCAGAACATTTTCCACGATACCATATACTTACTTCTAAATACACCCTTTTCGAGGCTCCGCCGTTAGTAGTAAATAGAAACTTTGCCCAGATGCTAAACCCGTAACGACCACCCTAAAAATTCTCGCCGCGGCAAAACTGGGGAATCTCTTCCTGTATAATTCGCGGCTCAAGTAAAAAAGTAACGCACGAGACTCTTGAAGCCCACCGCGTCGTAAACAAACATAGACGTAACAATAATAACCATAATCCTAAAAACGAAGTAGTTTCGGATACGGTCTCGCTAAGAGGCGAGGACGCGCCGCCGCGCGAAATAACAGTTATTCCAAATAAATGACAAAGGAGGCGGCAGCGGCAGCCTCGTTGCGGCATCGGAGCGTGCAGCCTCGTAAAGCAAGCCGGGCGCAGAAAAAGGGCCCCCCCGCGATAATACGAGGCTGCGCGAAAGTGCAGCTTAAAATAATACGCCGCGACGTAGTCCTGCGCGCGGCTCGTCTTCGGCAAATATTGTCCCTGGGCCGCGCTCTTTTCTCGGTATTGATTCCGATGATGACCGCAGCCATTACCCGCTCGTTTGGCAAACAGAGAGAGAGAGAGAGAGAGGGAAAAGGAGAGGAAGCTGCCGCGCGAACCCGCGGGGAGTTATTGTTGGAGGAGCTTGAATTATATGCACGCGCGTTAAGTCGATGAAGGGGTTATTACACCGGTCGCTCCTTTTACCTTTGTTACAGACTAATTGTACTTGGAAATGTGCGCTGCAATTAGAAGCTTTAAGTATGTACTTAACGAGTCGGGGGGGAAAGGGGAGGGAAAGGCTCGCTTAACGCATATATTTATGTATTTTGTTTTGTTGTTTTTGTTGCAGGTGAGCTGACTAAATGATTCTTTGCTCGCCAGCTTGTTAACGAGCTGTTTCAATGTTTTTTTTTTCGCTCTCGGTGAGTGGTAAAAGACACAGTTTTTTTTTCAAAGTGGTTACTCGCTTCTTTTCTGTGGAGTTACGAAACGTTCCTTCAAAGTTTTTTAAATGACTAAGTGAAAGTTATTTTTGTAATTAAGTGCCGCTGCCGTATTACGTTTCCGCGTTTTTTTTTCTGTGAAAAGTTTAAAGCCAACGGTATTATTGAATTTTATTATTCGTAGAAACGACGTTATTTACGTCGTTGCACAGGTTTTCCGATACTAAAGAAATATTAATAAAGCCAGAAAATGAACTTTTATTTAAAAAAAAAAAAAACTTTTTTCCCGGCAGTATATCATGTCCTTTCAATAATTTTCCCTCCCATAAACGTACGAAAACGTTAGTTTTTACCCGAAATTCTAAAATATTGAACATTCACGACTTTTCCCGTAAAAATCACAACTCGGCGAACACTCGATACCATACGGCGCCTCTTACATCTACGTTTTTCTTCGTACAAAAACTTTGAAAACTTTATCTCGGCGACTTAACATTCAGTCTCCGGGAAAGTAAAACAAAACTTACTTAGAGAGAGAGGGAGCAGCCGCGTTACCGCGCGCTGGTACCCTCGGCAAATTTCTTTAAAAGACGAAGGAAAAGCAGGACACTTCCCAGCAAATAACGATTTTCCAACAACGAGAAAAAACGGAGAAACCCGCCGCGGAAAGTTGGCTCGGGCCGTAAAGCTGCCTTTCTCTCTCCCTTGCTCCCTTCGAAAATGGAGCGGGGATGAAAGGAGAGGGCAACGAAGGGCTGAGAAGTTATGTAGGCTGGCCCCTCGGAAATTCGCAAGTGCTTCATGCCCGCGCATCTCATCACTGCACCCCTCGAGTATCAGTCCGCTGACGTCAGTCGGTTTACGAGTGTAGTGACCGAACGAAGCGCCGCGACAAATTCCTTCGCGGCCTGCTTGCTTGCTCCCTCCGTCCGAATGAATTAATTCGGGGACCGAGTCGTGAATATGTCCCGTGCATTTTTGGCTCATCGCGCGGGGTGGAGCAGGTGGCTGTTCGCGGCGCGCGTCGATTTTCCGTCCGATGGAAACGCGCGGCCTTTGATCGGGAAGTTTATTTCGACAATCCGCGGAGAACACGTTTATTGGAAACGGAATATATTGGAATCAGTCAGAAAAAGCTTCGCTGTATTTTCCGTCGATCTGATTACTTTTTTTCGAGGCCGTCATCGCACTGTGCAAAGCTATAAATAGCGGCGGCTCAAAGGAAAAAAAGAACGCGCCGTGCAAACTGTATAGCGGTGTCTGCTAAAATATCAAAACGAACAAAAGCAATTTTTTAAGGACGCAGTGCTCAAACAGCATTACCGCCATTATCGCGTCTGATATTTTTTGTATATTATACCGGTATACAATAAAGCGACGTCGACCTTTAAACAACATTGGAGTAAAAGTAAACACGATTAAAGCACTCGCCCAAGTCGACTTTAAAGGCCCGCAAAAGAACAGCATTGAATATTTCGTCTTATTTCATTGTCCATTAGAAAGAGCAGCAGCCACCAACCGTCCAGATCTCAAGCCCCCACCCCCGCAAGACGGTAAATAACGCGGAGCTTTTCCCTCCCTCCGCCGCGGCACTCGCGCAGAACCAAGTTTCAGTGTACGACCCGTCCTCCAGAAGCGGAAGGCGGCCTGCAACCCCCCCTTGATATTCCGCGGTTTCCTGCCCCAATATCCGGCCTCGGGAAGCGGCGCGTTAGCGTCTCACGCGGCAACAAAAACGCACATCCTCCCATCGAGCGAAAGAGAGAGAGAGAGAGGAGAGAGAGATTTGGTGAGGCAGGGAGCGGGCAGTGTAACAAGCGCTCATTATCGCTAGATTATCACACAAGAGAGACGAGGGCCTGACGGACGCTCGGCCCATTGACAGCGTCTACGAACTAATGACGCTCCTCATTCAGCGGCCAATCGCGGAGCCTGCCTGCCTGCCTGGCCTGCGCGCGACATAAAGCTCCGAAAGTACTTATCTCATCAAAGACAGGCCTCTCTCTCTCTCTTTCTCTCTCTCGCAGCGAGAGAGCTTCCTTTTTCCTCTCCGTACGTGCCCGAATGCTGGTCGAATGTAAGCATTCCTCTCTCCCGCGTGTTTGTTTGTTTCCTTCTGCTCTCCAGCTCCCGCCCTCGACTCGATCGCTTTTCCGATTCGCCTTTTTGTCTTTTCGGACTCTCTCTCTTTCTCTCTTTTAAATGCGCGCATTATCTCCGGAGAGCGGCTTTTTTCTCTATTTATATCGCGCTCTTCCTCTTCACACGATACTTTGTTTCTGCGCCTCTCCTCTCCTTTCTTTCTCCCCACTCGGCTGTGACGCGTGCATGTGTGTGTGTGTGTGTGTGTGTGTGTGTGTGTGTGTCGCGTCACCGCTTGCAACTATACATTTCCGTGAGAATGATATACGTCTATTGTATTGAATGAATAATGAACCGGCGCTGTCTATTTCATTGATACGAGTCTTCCCCTGCCAGGAGCTCCTCTTTACTTCTCTCTTTTTTTTTCTCCACGTAACACTGCTCGCCCGCAACGTGCCAGTATATCCGATAGCCCGAAGCCCGGAGAGACGCCGCGCGCCAGAAAGAGAAATTCGCCGCGGATCCTGATTCTCGACTCGGAAATATCGTTATTTAATTGATGTGGGAGAACCCGCGGCTCCTGGCTGCCTTTTGCCTCGCTCGGTGAATAATGACCTGTGTGCCTTCGGATTTTCGGCTTTGAATCGGTCGTATACCGCGCGGCGGCTTGGATTTCAGCAGCGCGTTAAATTTTTATTTGAATTGCTGTAGATTTTCATAAATTATGAGATATCCTGCTTTATGGCGCTTTCGTCCTGAAAAAAGTGTTTTCTCTTTAAACAAATGTTACAGAGGCGTGATTTATGCGTTATTTTGAATAATGAATAGTATAGCTTTTTTGAAATTTTAAATTTCATCTTTATTACATTCTTTATAAAAATAAAACTTTATCGACAAATTTCAAATTTAAAAACGCCTACCGATTTTTATAATAAATTTGCCGTTATCCTTTTCTCAATTTTTCCGACGAGCCCGAGCTTACTTCCGGCGTTAATAAAAATTGGCCGCTACTAAAGCCTCTTGCGATATTTTAAAAAACCGTTCCTCCCCGCAAGCCGCGAAAAAAAATGGAAGACTCCGCCGTCGAGATCCGCCGCCACCTGACGTGAAATTCGCGCGTAATGGACGTGCCGCGCGCGGGGAGACGGCGGGGCGGCGCGTGCGCTAAAACATCGCCGCGCGCTGCGAACGACACGTTGTCGCGCCGAAAGAAAAAAAGGCAGCGGAAGAAGAGGGACGGAGGAAGGAGCGACTGCCGCTGATGCTGCAGAGTCACCCTTCATTCTCCCTGACATTCCGAGGTCGATCTCTCTCTTCCTCTCTCTTTCCCTCCTGCCTTCGAGTCCGCCGGTAATATATGTACTGTCAGGCGCGTCCTTAACGAGGCGACAGGTTTTTACGGAGCTCGCGCGAAAAAGCTAAAAGCTATATGCGCGCGCGGCGCTCTGCCTTTTTTTCCGCGACCCTCCCCGAGAAGCGAGATGCTCCCAACGAAGCCTGACAGCTCGCTGGCTTTTTCAATTTTCGGAAAGTGTCGCCTGCCGAGCGGTTGATGCGCTACTCTCTCTCTCCCTCTTTTTACGCGGCTCTTGTTTTCATTACGCGGAACTCTGCTTTTGTTTACTGCTGTGTATGTCGATTTTTAATTTTCACTTTTGTTCCTCGTGCTTTAATCGCTAGAATTTTATGCGCGCTTTGGTTGGCTCGCTCTAATTACGGAAATTGTTGATTTTATCGAACAAGTTTTTGTCAATTTTTGAGAAATTTTTAAACGAAAACCACGTTGAACCAAGCTGGAACAAGGACATTTTAAAACATCACTGTTTAAACGTCAAATATAAATCTAGCTGCTCTATATAACGAGACGCAATATTTTTCCCGCCAATTTTTCAAAAATCACCGAAGCCCACCCGAATCGTTACTTTATTCATCGCATAAAAGTTGATCACGACGCAGCGAGCAACACGTGTGCGCTTGTCGCGTGAGCCCGCGTAATCAAACGAAATTGAGCGCGTAAAAAAGAGCAGCGCAGCTCGAGAGTGTGATTAAGTTCATTATTTTCGGGCGCCAACGCCAAGGTGAGGCGCTTTCCACTCGGACCCTAATAAGGGCCGAGATGCTACCCAGAGACAAAGCAAAAAGGCGGAGCTCTTAAAAATTATTATCTACTCGGACGCTCGAGGGGAAAGGAGGGAGGGCCGAGATGAAGCCAGCGCAGAGGTCCATATTTTGTCTAAATGGCCGTATTACTCTGAAGCCCGAAGGCTTTTATCGGGGATTACAGTTAATAGAGTTCTTAACGCATAGTTCTTAAATTCCCGAAGCTACGGCTCTTATATACGCTCGGATTTCGATCCGAATGCATGAGAGTCTCTCCCTCGAAGCGTATCGCGGTCGGATTGCGTTCATCGGTTATTCTTTGATTTTAGCTTGAAAGGAATTTTTTCATCTCTCTCTACGAGGTGTTAGTGAATAATTGACTTTAACCAGGATTAATGGTGAATATTAATATGTTACGTGAATATGTTTGAATTGCTGTAAGTACAGTGTCTTGCATAGATTACAATGAGAATAAATTTTGTGTATCCTTATTAAAACATCATTGATCAAATTTATCTTCGGTAACAGTAGCTTCTAATTTAGGGCCTCTTCAATTTACGATAATCTTATTAGTTACACTTTTTGTACCATTAACAGTACGATAACAATTTAAACTAAAAGATGTAAGGTGGATTAATTTTGTCCGAACCAATTTCTATGCTTTTTTTGTTGTACAAGGTTCGTAGATCCTTTTATCACTTTCACAGTCCTTTGAACCGTGTTGGTGAAATTTTTTTTTTTTTTTCGTCGAAATTGCGTAGTCACAGTAAAGATGTCAATGGTAAAGCTATATGGTCAACATTGACTTTCCAACGCTATATGGCGTTGAAATATTTCTAGGGCTTTCAAAAAGCTGTTGATTCACTACACGACTTTCTAAAAGCGTGACATCTATTACTGCTGTTCCGACAAAGTAATTGCTGTTTTTAGACGGGTTTTATTAAAAAGAATAATAATGTTTAAACAATGTTTTTTTCCTTCTAGTTTAAAAAAAAAAACTTTCAAACATTGGTGTATCAAAGTCAGTTACAAGCCAATTCGCACAAATCCTATCTAAAGTGAACACATGACAAAACCTTCATCGTCACCAGACTGTAAATCCGTCACAGAGCATCGCTAATCCAGCGTCTCCTGCACCGTGTGGCATTAAAATTTTTTGCGCCGCCCCTCGACATTGAATTACACTGTATTTGATCGATAATAAGCTCGTCGCCGTGTAATTGAATTCGCCAACTGGCCCGATCGCGTTAAAGCTAATTCCGGGATAAACATTCGCGTGGAAACTCGGGTGGTTTTAAACCGTGGGGGAGAAAATAATACAGATATATACGTAGAGGAGGTACGAGGGTAAAATCAAGTGGAATCGAATTACGAATTGTTGCAACTGGATTCCGCGGGGGTGGGCTTGGCTGTGTTTCGCGCGAGAGAGACAGAGAGAGAGAGTGAAAAATGACAATGAGAGAGCCGGAACCATCGAGTTGTCGAGTTCCGACGCGGAGCCGAGTTTTAGCGTCCAATTAGAAGCGTCTCGTTATGGCATTTAGTGCCTTTAATGTCGGCATTATGTGACTTTTTCCGAGAGCACCGGATGGACGCTCTCAAAGGAGAGAAAAGAGCCAAATCCCACGTTTCCCATTATGAGAAAAGCGATATTTTTGTTTGGAACAATGAATTAATTTTTTTTATTAAAATATTAGTTTATAAAATGTAATAAAACTTGTTAATTTTAATAATTAAAAGATCATACAATTTTCACTCCTTATTAAAAAACATTGTACCTCCCAAAGCCATAATCAGCCAAAAGTTTTTAAACTCGAATTCGCCTCGAGCGGAATGTTTGACATTCAAGAATATAACAGATTTTCATAAAGTTAAATGTCAAACAGTTCCAAAAGTTTTTCGCCTCCCATAGACCCCTCCTCAACCTCTCCGAGATCCTCCTCGAGCTGCACTCTAAGCTCACAATTAACTCGCGTGTGCATTAAGTCTCCAGATAAAGTTTAATCTTTATCGCGCTCCTACCTTCTTTATTACCGTCGGAGCTCGAGCTTTCCTCTCCGACGCCCCGGAGACGCTCCTCCCGAGTTGTGGCGATTTTTCGAGAAGGAAGAGAGAGAGAGAAAGGACGCGGGAGAGAAAAAAGGGCAAGGATAAAGATAAAGTGAAAGCCCTCGGGAATTAAAGCGATACGCCGGATTTCAGGGGACCGCGATAAGCCGCTCTCGCTTGTAGGTATTAATATGACTGCTGCACCGAGCTCTAAAAAGCTAAAGTGGACTCTAAATTAACGTAATCAACTCTCGCGTATTGGTTTATGTGGAATATTTCATGCGTTATTGAGGCGCGAGCGATTGCGAAATTATCTCCCGTTAATAAAACTAATTTATATGAGGAAATGTCTCTCTCTCTCTCTCTCTCTCTCTCTCTCTCTCTACCGGGCAATTAAAGATTAATGTCGTTTTTACGAAATTCCACCTTTAGTGATGGGTTTAAGATAGGATAATGACGACGGGGAACGGAATTTTAAAGTATAGGTGCATATATCGCGGGATAAATGGCGTAACCGAGATATCGGTGAATTAAAAAGTCTTAAAAGCCGAATTTCGGTCTTTGTTTTTACTTTGCCCGATGATAAAACTGGTGATTAATATCGTGTATCGATGGATCATAGTTGGTTTTTTGGGACTACATTCTTTTTCTTGTTTTGATAAGAATCCGTTACCAGAGGAAACGTGATTAATCTTCTAAAAAGTGCCGCTGTAACGTTTACTATCGCCTAAAAATTATTACAGACTTGAAATCGAATTAGTAATTTCAAATCGAAATACATTCTTTCCTTTGCTTAAAATACGCAGATCATTCTGAATATGAGTCCGGTACTCCATTTTCTATAACTAATACACTCATTAAACAGGTAAGTAAACAGGTAAGTTTATCGTAAAGTACAAATAACCTTTGCCTTAAAGCGTAAATCACATTAGCGAGGTACCAGACGATCCCCCAAGCAATTAAGTTTGTTTAGGCGTGCTGGGTAACGCTAAGGGTACGTAGGGTCGTCTATCGTCAGAGGACGCGATGCACATAACCTTCTCTACGTAAGGGGCAGACCGTAAATTTGTAAATTAGTCGGTAAACTACTCAAGCGGTGTCTTTCTTTCACGGCGCTTGTCCACATTCAATAATTAACTACTTTTGGGATTTCATGTGGTTTTGATACAATTATTCCACTTTTTTTTTGATAGGTTTAAATTTAGAACCCACTGCGTGCGTAATATTATATTCGAAGCAGCTTGTGTCTCACTTAAAGTAACTTGTCAACTATAGTACCGTAAGAGTTTCAACTCCTGCACTTCCAGGACGCGACCGCCACATTGTCTATTTGAACAGATTAGAGTAAAGAAGCTGCCAGGTGGTTGGAATAAATTTCTCTCTCGATAAATTTTACGGATTCATTATAAACATGAAGCTCGTTAAAAATGTTAAGCTATGCACGCTGGAGAGAAGAAAATAACGACGTTGCATTATTCATCTTAAAGAAAAACCGTCGCCTCGGCTGCCGCGCCATAAGCCCCGGCGAAAACGTACGACCGAAAATTTGCGCAGCGCCGCCGCCGCGCCGCGCTGCAATTAGCTCTTGAACCACATTCAGCCGGCAGCCAACGTACACAAAGTGCATTTTCCTCGTTATTTTTTAATCCCCCCCTCCCTCATTATCTCGGTACATCTCTCTCGCGACTGCTTATTACCCCACAATGCGGCCCGGGGTCCTCCTCACTTTCTCTCTCCCCTTTTTTAAAAAACACAAACGCGCGCGCGTATCGCCGGCTGTCCCCGACCTCGACTTGACTCGTTGGCGGCACTCGGCTCTCGCTGAAACCGCCGGCAGACGCGAAATGAAACCCGACCCGTCGACAGAGAGAAGCGCCGGCCGAGAGAGAGAGAGAGAGAGAGAACTGGCCCGAGGGGTGGCCACCTGGTCAAGTCCGTTTTCATCCCTCTGTCTCTACGGCTGATATCCGCGGAGCCACCTGTCCCTCAACCCCCCACCCCCCGTCCCCCTCCCCTTCTGAGTTTCTCTTTAATTACAACCCCGTGGGATATACACTCATTCAGCGTTTGTTTCGCGCTTCGCCTCTCCCTCATTCGCGTCCCTCGGCGTATAATTCGTTATCTCGCTCATTTATTTGGGGGTTTTGTTGCTTCTTTCGGCCGCGTCTCTCCTCCCTTTTTTTTCGGAGGCGCGCGCATAATGAAATTCTTCCTTACGCCCCTCTCGCGCCCGCCCGCCCGCCTATCTTTTTTACTGCCCTCCGCTCTGTTTTGCATTCGGCGGAGGTGTGCGCGCGTGTTTGTGTGGGTGGCTGCGGAGGCCGAGGAACTAGGTTGGTTTTAACGAACTTTTCTTGGAGACAAAAGACAGCGGCGTGAATGTAAGCCGCGGTGAGTCGGTTGTGTGTGCGATGGCGTTTTTCTGCGAAATTATTTTTTGCTCTAATAATATCCAGAATCGTTGTTGCCGCGATGCTGAATTCCTTTATTCGGAGCCTCTGCCTTGCGTATATTCGTTTGCGCGCACTCGGAACAGTGGGCTGAATGACGTGAAAATTTTTGTTTCTTAGTAATTATGAAATTTTCAAAGGAATTTTTTGAAAGGAAAATTTTTTAATTTTTTACAAATGAGGAAGAAGTAACGTTTGTTAACAACGAGTATTCATTTATTTAAAATGCCAGAATCATTATTTAAAACAACTTATTTATTCGTCTATTATCTATTTAGTAACTTAATCTATTCTTCTGGTAATGGAAAAAGTATAGGTCACAGTGAGCATTAAATATTGATCTTACATTTGCAGTGAATAAAGTTAAATAAATCATCAGTTGGCGTATTGATTTTAAATTACAATTAAACAATTAAGGTAGTTGTGAACCAAAATATAGAATTTAAAAAAAAAATTCTTAACATACTTAATTATCATCTGATTACATGCGTGATGATACATTTTATAAAGTTCACTTTTATGAACTGAAAAAAAAATTAAGAAGTGAAACTTTGATATTGTAAATAAAGATATGATTCATCAAAGAAAAAGTTTTTCAAAGTATTGAATTTTTTTCATTTTTTAATTTATT
>UCOM01002143.1:0-29860 GCA_900474385.1 Ormyrus pomaceus | reverse complement strand
CCCCCTCCCCCCGTTCCCTTCCCTTTCGTGTAATTCATATCCGCAACTAGGCAACCTACATGTGTATCTCGTCAGTGCAAAAGGCCCTCTTTTCAAGAAATACGCTTTAAACGCTCTTTTTTGGCTTATAATCATTTGTATCAAGTTTAGATGAATTGAAATAGTTTTAATTGCGCGGTTTTTATATATGAATTGGACGTTTTCATCTGGAGATTGAAAGAGGCGCTTGCGGCGAAGAGATAATTAGAGTGCATTTGTGCAAACAAACTTTTAGAGCTGGAACAAGTTGTATCTTTACGAAAAATTTAATAGTCCGATTAGGGAAACGCGATAAATTTTGCCGGCCTTTTCAAAATGCGTTCAATTTTCAGAAGCTATTTAGCATTAAAGAAGGGACAAAAGTGTCAAGGAGAATTTCACACTGCGTTGGGAGGTATACCCGTGCCGAAATCGCTTAAATATTTCACCGCTAACGATTTCCTCGCATTTGCATAAGGTATTAGCGGAAATCCTATTGAGACACACGCGCGAATAGATCGATGGGTCAAGAAGGTCCCCTCCCCAGTTCGTGGCCGTTAAATTCGTGAGCGACTCGGGCCGAAACTTGCAGCGGCGTCCCCCTCCCCTTCGTTCATTATACAAGAGCCGTTGTTTTAATCAACGATTTCGATCGAATCGTCGTTACCGCAGCGGGCGACCATTGCTTTCGTACGTGAATGGCGAAGGAGTCGAGAACTCTATGAAACGAGGCGGAGACGGAAACGAGTTTGTCACTGTTTATTCGCAAGCGGAACATCGGATATGCATTTCCTTGCTTCCTCCCCCCCTTCCCTCTCTCTTTCTCTCTCTCTCGTTGCTATTCCGTTCCGGATCTCCGCTTCGCGCCAGTTTTAGAAGCGAATTTTGATTTTTAATGGAACTGATATTATACGGCCGACGCTTTTGCAAGGTATATGAGAGTGGTTTTATAGATAGATTCCAATATTTCTTCATTGCTGGCCTCGGTAAATTTGAAATTTAATGACGCGCTGCTTCATGAATTCCTCATTTTCGGATGGATCATTTTTGCAATATGCACTTTTTCTATTATAAAAGCTTTTTGGGTATTTAATCAAAAAGCAGAATTGAATATTTTAATGAAACTGAAACAGGAAATATGTACCTTCTTTCCAACGATTCTGCATATTGAAAAAAGGGATGCCCTCGATACAAAGTTAATTATTTTCGTTTCCAAACTATTTTAGAAAGTATAATTTTGTTCCCAACGTATAATAAAAACGTGATTTATTCATTGTTTTCCTTACAGTTCACATAAAAGTTTTCCACGAATGTAACTTTGTTGTTAAAGAGCAACTTGTGCATTTTAATCCAATCCTTTTCAGGCTTTTTCTGCCCATTGATAATGAACTGCCAACACCGTTGTTAAAAGAGAAGACAAAAAGCAGAGGCGGCAGTAGCATCTGCGCGGCATATAACCGAGTTGCATAAATACGTCAGGAAGCTTCTTCCCGGACTGGAACATTAAGCTTTAACAAAATTCCCTCAAAAGCGGACGTCTGGCTCGGACAAAGGGGTGGAAAAAGCCGCGAGTCCAGATTTTCCGCGCAATGTCCAGCGTTAAAAAGGAACAGAGGCGAAGCTGCCGCTGCTGCTTCTGCTTCCGGGCTTGAAAAGAATCTCCTCGTAATCAAATTCTCGCGGAGCGGCCGTTTTCATTTGGAGCTTGCGCGTGCGTGCGTCGCCCTCGCAGCCGGCCGCGAAACAAATTGAATCCCGTCCGCAAGGCATTTCTTAATTAAGAAGCCGAGCCGGCAAAACGAGCCAGAGCCGACGGCCGAAAGGCTAAAAGTTGGACCCCCCCCTCCTTCCGAAAGATTCCACCGACGCCGATGCACTTTTGCAAATTGCTGCTCGCCACTTCGACCGGTTCGTCAAGATTCCTCCCGCTCTTTATCCCGTTCCAGTGTCAAGGGAAGGATAAGAGGCCGCCGCCGCCGCCGCCGCCGCTGCTTTCCTTCCGCCCCCTCGTTAACATGCAACCGAGAAAGAGAGCCGGATTGCGGAGAAAACTTTTTACGACTGCGCACTTAAATTTGCCGGGAGGCTTGTTAATGATGCTTTTAGAGAGCGGCGCGCAAGCTTTTTTCGCCGACTGGCAGGCCAAACTAAAGCGGATATAAATGCTTGTTTTCATTCAAAATGAAGCGATCTCGTTATTGTGAGCGCAGAAAGTGCGCCTTTGACGATTTAATGAATTTTCGAATCGGACGAAAACAAAGCTGCCCCGCCTAATTTGCTCCAAGTACGTAGATATGATCATTCGTAAACGCAATTTAATTGATTACACGAATTTCCAACATACTTGTAATGCTCATTAAATATTAATACTAAACAGTACAACAAGTGCTTCCCGATTGACGGCGAAGGCCCATTTAATTCAACGAGACCTACGTTTAATTTACGCAGCGCCAGTGTCGTCGTCGCGAACAACATTATTTCATCGAACAGCCATCGAAGCGCCAAGCCGCTCAATCTAAATTAGCATGAAGCTCTAATACGGCTCTTGCGGCGCAAAAATAGGCGGCAAATTGAATTCCATTCTTTTTTCACCCGATATTCGTCGCTCGGAAAATTTTTCAAAAATAACTGGCCTTCGCCGGGACGAATTACACCGGGAACGGAAACTGGGTCAGTTTGGAGAAACATTGTTTGCACGTCATATCCAACTAAAACTCCGGCCGCTCGGGGTGTGTTCGTGCTACTGCTCTCTCTCTCTCTCTCTCTCCCTTTCGCGTAACTTAAAACATCGCAACGGGGGGAACAATGCCTCCTCCTCCTCCTCCTCCTCCCCATCGATATTTCCCCGCGCGTTCGGCCGCGTAATATTGCGGGCCCCCTGAAAGGAACAAAAGCGCGCCCGGCGCGCCGCTATTTGCCATTCTCCGCGGCGCGCCACGTCCGCGCTAAGGAAACACATTCGTCTGCCCCGATGAAAAAGACAAATAGCGATCGCTTCTTCGTCGCCGCGGCTAAGCACTTCCCTCTATTTATCTGCCGCCGGGACGAACGGGGGGCTTCGGAGCCCGGCACGTGTGTTCGCGCCGGCGGACCGATTCTCCTCGATGAGTACCTCCGCGACTATAAGTCGCGCCTGACGTCTGGTGCGACGCGCTCCGGATGCCGTCTTGCTGCAGCTCTCTATATGTCGGTCCCTCCCGTTTTGTCCGAATCCCTCGGCGAGACCTCTTTTGCGGCTCTTTCGCTTGTCATCTTTACTTTGTCGGGGCTTAGAGTTTTTTTGCTCGGGGAAAGGGTCACTTGAGAATTACTGGCTGCTGTTCTTTCTGGGGACGAAATCGAGGTTAATATTGAATCTTCATTGGAATTAAAGGCCTGTTTGGTGAAGTACCTGGGAAAACACAAACGTCTGGGGTTCTATAGCTTTTCTCCACTGATACCTGTTAATTTAAAACAGAACTAGCTTTGGATAAAAAAGATTGTTACTTTTACTCCAGAAAACCTGAATTCAATGAATGCTGAAGTATTTAAATAAAATAAAGAAAATGTGTTTGACAATCCGTTCCTCCTAAGTAATTATGGGTTAGTCTAAATTACATTTATCAATTCTCCGATTAAAAGATTATTGATGCTTTGGACTTAGGGATCTATTACGAACGCAGCTAGAAATGCAGTTCATTAACATTGGTAAAGCGCATTTAAAGCTGCAGGTAAGGGGTGCAACGTTTTCGTTTCCCAGCAAGAACGGCGCTCAATTCGATTAAGCAACTCCAACATTGGCTCAGTAATACAATACGCGCGAGTACCGTCGCCGTTACGCAAAACCACAGAGCTACGACTTCCCTTTAAAGATCCTTTTTACTTTGTGCATTTAACGCGCTCGTCATTTCCCATGAAGACGATTTAGCCATTACCTAAGTAAACAAGCCCCGACGACGACGACCCTTTTTTTTTCCTCTCCTCCACGGAGAGCTGCAGGCTTTTTCCCTCCTTCGCTCTCCCGGCGCTCTTGTTTGCGGTCCGAGCGTTTGCAGGTGTATTCACAATGCAGCCGCCATCGGGTATTCATATAGACTCAAGAGGAGAGAGACGCCGGAGACGAAGAAGAAGTGCTGCCGGATACGGGGGGTGCAATGCCTCCTCTCTTGAGAACGCTGCCGACGAAAAACAGAAGAGGGGCTGCGTGGGAGGCCGCCGATTTCGTTCCTCCAGACTGAACCTTCAAGACGACACGCGTTATACTTGTTTTGCGCCGCTGTCTCATACTGTCGCGTCTCGGAGATATAATTCCGGCGGGCTGCCTATTATTTTCTCCCTTTTTTTTCATTCCGCTCTCTCTCTCTCTCTCTCTCTCTCTCTCTCTCTCTCTCTGGTATTTATCTTTGCTCTCTCGGTGTCTTGAAAAACTGCGCTAAAGGCTGGAGTGCGAATGTGTTTCTCCGCTTCTTCGGACGGCTAAGAGGAGAGAAAAACACCGCGAGGGAGAGAGCGACGCGCTGAATAGATTTTACGGAAGGATGATTCTCGAGGGTTCGCGACTCAAGACGGAGAAGCTATTTTTATGCGCGAGGCGGCAATGCTTTAAAAATTATTTTCAATGAGATTAACGGCCGTGCTTTTGTTCGCTCCTGACATGTTAACCTGAAGATAGATGGGGAAACGCGATCTTACACAAAGCGAAGAAATAATAATGCACTTATTTTCCTCGAACAAAACGTTGAATGCGTTTATTCTGCGCATTTCAATTAAATTAAAAATAATAAGTCGTATCCTTTCCATTTTTATGAAATCAAATACTGGCAGACTTTAAGCTCTCAAGTGCAAGTAAAGAATGTTATTAAGAATTCTAATTATTTTGGTCAAACGGTCGATCCACCAAAGTAAAGCCAAAAGCCAGCAGCCGAAGAGGCACTTTATGTAAGATACGCGTTCGAAACTTTTTTAATCTCTTCTTGCGGAAAGCATCGCATGTCAGTTTCCCCCCGGCCCACAATCGCAAATGCACGCATGGGAATCGGCCGAGAGAAGTTCGACGAGCAACGTAATAAAAAAAGAGAGCAGCGGCCTTCGGTAAGAAAAGCCTACTAGCAGCTCCCACCCCCGGCAGTCGGGCCCGAGAGTTGCACAAACGAAAATAAGCGCGCGCGGTTTCTTCTCTCTCCCGGCTTTCGCCTCCACCGTAGCCACGCGCACCGCGCCTCCCTGAAAGCGCATATTGGAAAAATACTCTCTCTCTCTCTCTCTCGATCTCGGGGAGTTCTTTCCGCGCCGAAGGGCCGCGATATTAAAATTCGCATCCTCTTTATCGATCGGCTCGTCGGCTTTGAGTTCCTCCGCTCTCGGGAGAGAGAGAGAGAGAGAGTGAGCCTTAGACGTCTAGACGTCTCTCGCGAGCGAGGCAGTAGTCCCTTCCTCGATATGATGGGCGGCCCCGGGATCATCGGCGCCATTTGTTCGCTTTTCCGCGCGCGCGGGGCGCAGGGCTCGCATCGGCCCCGGCGCTCTCTTCTCTTTGCTTTGATCTCCGCGAAAAATTCAATTTGCCCGGAGATTGGGCCGCGAGGTAGTGGAGCGCGGGGCCGGAAACCGCGCCGAAATCCCTTCCTCGGCTCGCACTGCGCGAGGCTCTCTCTCTATCTCTCGGCTTTCTTTGTTTTCGCTCGCTATCGAAAAATGTTTTGTCGACGATCATCGACGAGGCGTGGTCCCCCCCCCCCCCCCCCCTCCCTTTTTCCTCCTTTTGGACGGGCTGCGCGAACCCCTTAAATCTTTAATTAAAGTCGAAATTCAATTTCCTCGGGTCCCCATTGGGGGCGACTGGCTGCGCGCGCTTTGACCGAGGAAGCGCTTCTGTGCAGCTTCGTACGTCTTCGCAAACTCGGGGAAGCCTTAGCCCGGCTAACGCGCCGTATGAAGTTGTTGCTCTCGGCGCGAGTCGAGAGATTGCGAGGGAAAGCTGGCTTTCTTCGAGACTCATTATACGGCTTAATCAATTGAAGGCGTTTGGGAATTGTATGGAGAAGAGGTGTGCGCTCTTGGCGCTATCGCGTTACGCGCGCTGATGTTCAATTATCTGGCTGTTGGAGCTGCCGACTCTTGTCAGCTCGTTAAGCTCTCTCACACTTTTTAGTTTTCGCTTAACGATATATACGCGGCTATCTATTAACGTTCGAGCAGCTGAAGCTGCAACTTGGAATGAACTCTTGTCGGAAGGGAGTTGTTGGCGTATTTTGGTGTTAAAGGGATAATCTTAGACGGGAAGAGGATTAAAAAGCTGTATCAAGAATTTCTTTTATTTTTCGAAATGAAAAGTAAATCTTTATTTTATATATTAATGCAGAATTTCTATAAAAAGTTTATTGAATTCTCTTTTAAATGCGCGTGATCAATAACTCCACAAAGGAGGATACTTTTTATCATAAAAAGTAGCTTTTCAATAAATGACTCTTCACTTTGACATTAACTCTTTGCCAGAGTATATTTTTATTATATTATGACTTTATACATCGTCCAGTTTAAGAGATCAACTTGAACGTATTTTATTATGAATTAGAAAAAAGCGCAAATGACGTACATAGTTTCAATTAAAATTCCCTCTGATTATTTATCGACTGGCTATTTTTTTTTCAAAACAGAAAATTCCACTACACTACAACACGCATCAGATCCTCTTATCGTCAGCGGTCCATCCAAGCGCAAAACTTTAACGAGTAAACACCAGAAAATAATGCCTCAGGACAGAGTTTCCTCTCCGGCAAAAAAAGCTCGACTCCGGTTCGTCCATCATCGTCGCGGAGGTGCCGGGACGATTTCTCAAGTGGAAATTACGCACGAGCCTTAAGGTCGCGACGTCGCGCGATACGATCTGTCGCGACTACGTGAGTCGGTGCGTTCATCGCGCGAGAGTCGCGCGGAGTAGAAATGCGCGCTCGAAGGGGCGTTTTCTTCCTCTCTCTCTCTCTCTCGGCGCGTTTTCCTCAAGACTTCCGGCCGCGTTATCCGCGCGATCTTTAAGAAATATTACGCCGGCCGAGATTTCGGGGAGCCGGAATATACGGATCATAAATTAGGCGCGACGGGGAGATTATTAAATTCGTGAATTGCGTCGCTTTACGAGCAGGCTAGACGAGTCGGATAGGAGGCGAGCGGCCGAGAGAGTTACGGATGACTTCTCTCTCTCTCCCTCCCGGAATTATTCCGTTTCCGTCATTTGCCGCATTTGCGTTCTGGCTAAAGGGAGGCTTTGTTGGGGTCATATTTTTTTCTTGATGGCGTCGCGCTCGTATCTTCGGAGCAAGCTTGCTTTCATTTTTAGATGCACTTGTTACGTCTTTTATGGGTGAAAGGAACACATATTTTTTATTAATAGTATGACTAAATGTTTGAAAGTATTCATATTTTTTCACTCGATCACGTTGATTTTGAGAAGCTTACACTCTTTACTAAAATTTATATAAAAAGATTTAAGTGAAGATTTTATAAACGAAGATATATTTGTGTAGTTTTTTTATTTTTTGTGCGTTTATATTACAAATAACGATTAGTTCAGTTGTTGACGTATTTAAAGTAGTGTATTTTTAAGATTCCATGATCGAAGAAGACTTGCAACAAAAAGTTTCTGTCTGAGAATACAATTATTTTGTTAAAAAACTTTTTATTATTAATTAAAAAGCTTTAGAAATTTTTTTTGTAATATTTTAAGATATTATTAGAGTAACATTTGAATTTAGCTCTCATATTTAAATAAATAATGACGGATCATAAAATAAAATTTTATTGGACCAAAAATAATTGATTTGCACATTTTCTGGAAAATAAAAAAAAGTTCCGCCAGGCGCCCGACGTATTGACTTTTTAACTAAAAATAGAGCTGCTCTTTTTTCACTCAATTTTATGACAAAATCCATTACTCTCTAATCTAAACATAGCTGCGCTTTATTTTTCCAACAAATATTTTATATTTTTATATTTCAGAACGTACAGCTTATCACTTTGCTCAACGAATATTTACCCAAAAAGACATGCACTCTAATTTGTCAGGTTCAAAATCTGCTTTATCCCGTTGAAATCCTTGAAATTCAATGAGCTAATGGCCCGAGACAACGAAAAGCTCGTCTGAAATTTTGCAGCTCCCAGTGAAATAAATGCATGCAGCCGATGAGAATCGAATAGCAGAGCTCAAGGAGCGGATAAAAAATGGGCTCGAAAATGAGTGTTCCGGTTAGCGTCTCGTCGAAGGGAGGGTTGGCGAGATCTAATGAGATCAGATAAGCCTGGAAATAGGGAGAGCCGAATATAGATCGCTCATGCGAGCAGCCGTGGAGGTCGAGATAAGGGAAAAGCGTAGGGACTCTCGCGATTATCTACCCGGGGCAAAGTGTCTGTTACGAGCGACTTTGTACGCCGCGCCTGTGCCTTTGCCCTCTCTCTCGGCGCGCAGCTTTAATCGCACACTCGGCTGGTGGAGTATCGCGCGCGGCGGCGGCGGCGGCGGCCGCCCGACGATAGCAGCGACGAAGGCGCCGATGGGAAATTGAAATTGATAGCTCTTCCATATGATCGGGAACGAGATGCGCCCTTGCCTGCCTGCCTGCCTGCAGCGGCCTCCTCGTGATTTGTGGCCGAACATGAGAACGGACTCTGTTCATTCTCTGTACCGCGCATATATAAATATTTTGATGACACCGTCAGGCTTTTAGGGGTAATTGAGTTTAATCTTTTGACAGCGATTTTTCATGGAAAAAAGCGATTTTTTTTTACAAGATTATTGAAAGGTGAATTGTATTTTTTTCGTTAAATTTTGTGGTGATACTTTGATAAAGGATGCCGAGTTATATTTAATGCATGTTTTCAATGGTCTTGCGGAAAATTTAAAACAAATTGAAATGCTTCCTATTTTATATATACAAAAAATATGTAGAGAAAAAAACTATTGTGAAATTGCCTGAAGCAAAATAAATAAACAAATTTCTACAAAACATTTTTTCAATGCAACGGGATCGAGTAGCTTTTTTATGCATATTGTTCGTAATTAATTAAAAACCCAATGTCTGTTGCAATTAACTTTTTCTGAAAGATCTTTATATAGAATTTCAATTTCAATAAATGATTATAACAATGAAATTTAAAACTTACTCGCGTATTTGAAAGTGTAATAAATATATTTTTACAAAAGCCACTGCGAGTTTTTATTATGCACGAGATTGATATTATTTTACGCTAAAAGCTTCAGTTATAATTATCCTTTTCGAGCACAGTCATACAGGAAATTTCATTGTCCCATTAACTTATTAAAAGATTCTCGAAATTCGTCGCAAGTCGAAGCGGAGAGGACTTTCGCCGCAGGTGTAATTAGGGGGTGCGAGAGGGCACGAGCGCCAGATAAGCGCCGGCATTTAGGAAAATGGAAATTATACGAGAGAAGATTAGAGCGAGACGTCGGGAATCCGCGCTGACAGCCGGCTGATTTTTCAAATGCCTCCTCTCTCTCTCTCTCTCTCTCTCTCTATCCCCCGTCTCCCGTTCCCGCTTCTCTCCGTTCCGCCGTCTGTTATCGGTTATCGATCGCTCTCCGAAAGTCGGGCCACACTCGTATTTCATAATTTATTACGCCGTGATCGGGGAAACGAACGTTTAATTCGACGTTATAGGGCGCGCTCGTCGTTTTCACTCTGAAGTTTACAAGCGCGGCGGGAGAAAAATTAATGTCCGATATCGCGGGTAAGTACCAAATTTACAGTGATTTTTGCAACGGCCCCTCGTAAGGCGTTGTTTAAGAAAAGCTTTAGGTACTTTGCGCCGAAGCGATCGATTATCTTGAGGTTATTTTTTTCCCTTATTCGGGGGCTGCTTTACGATGCGTTAGCCGCTTAAAACCTCGTAAAATTAACTTTAAGAAGGACGTAAAACCGGAGCACGCCGCTAAAATTGTTTCGATCCATTTGTTAATTGAAAAGGGATCTTGTGTCGATCATTTTCGGAGAATTCATTCGTCTTGTCGTAAAATTATTCGAATTTTATTATTCAATTATTTCAAAGTTCTCGATGAACTTTGACTTTTCTTTTATTAGCCTCTGACAAAACCGTTATTAAGATCGTTTATAAGCAGCCGGTAAAATAAACCTTACAAAACCAGCTGTAGAAACCAGGGATTACTTTATTACTCTATATCTAGTGATTGATCAGCAATATTAGTCGAGTTTAGATTTATTGTTCTAGTCGTAGGCGAATGATCCCACAAGGTAAACGTATGTTGCGTAATAAATACAGTTGACAGATACCAATTGGCTTTCGCTAGATTAGTTCGAGCAGCTCGGAACGGTTTTACTGCACGTACAAGCACGGTTCCCGCCTCGAAATATCCTTATGAATTCATTTTTTCCAGCCTAATAATCGAAAATAGGCAGTCACGAAAAAAAAAAAAAAAAAAAAAAAATAAGTCGCCGAAATTACCGGCGAGGGAAGGCACAAAAGCCCAATTTGGCCGGCATTCCTCTATGATTTCGAGGCGAGGTCTTTTTCTATCGGGCGGCAATAATTTTCGGGCCGCCGTGTTCGAGAGCTGCTCGCACGAAGGGATCCCGCGGAGCGAAGCCAGCATTCGTGATGCCGGCAATTACTCGGCACTTGACCGACTGCCCGCTAAATATACGACTTTAATTCGTCCGGTCTCCTGCAAGGGCAGACGCGCTTGATTTCCCTAACGGCCCTACTGTCGTCTCTCTCTCTCTCTCCCTCCCACTCCCTTTCAGGGCGACAAGGGCGTCTCCTCCGGCCCCGATTTCCATCTACCGCCGCCGCCGTCAAACCGGACGCGGATTTATTGCGGGAGATTCGCGTCGGGAGCCAATTACTCGGCGCCTTGTTGTTGTTCTTTGCGCCCCCGACGGGGTGGGAGAGAGAGAGAGAGAGAGAGCGATCTTAATTGAATGCCTCGCCGCGGCGGCCCGGCTTTGTTATATGCCCCCGCGATGAAAACGGAAAAGACTCGTGTTATGATAGTATCGTGAAATAATGACCCGGAGATGTTTGCTCTTAGCGCTGTTCTACCAGCTGGGGCGCTCTCTCGTTTTGTCTCTACGGTTTTGTCGCGGCGGGCTATTTTTGTTTTTCCTCCTCGTTATCGCGCCTGGATTTCCTTTGCGAGTGATTGATGCGGTCGAAATAGATTGACTCGGCTTCTTCGTGTTTTGCTTAGGGTCAATGTTTTTTTTAAGATGAATTAGCTTTCCGCCTTGTTCGGACACTGTACTTGTACAAGCGGAGAGTCAATCGTACGAAAATAATAATTGATCTTGTCTCGAGGCGAGTCGCGCACAACGGAGTTTGGAAAAAATGCGAAGCGCGAGGGGAAAATGATTTTTTTTTTCGCGAAATTTGACTAAACGCGCAGTTTCTAGTAATATATTTAACAATTTTAAAACTGATACTGATGTTTGCGAAATCGTGTAATAAACTGGCGGTGCGCCACCTTTAAAGCAGTCTATTAGCATAAATCGAGCGCGCTTACGTTACCATAACACCTGACTTTTATCGCTATTTTTATTGTCAGGCTTTATGCAAACGCTCGCGCATCTTCGCGGTCGCCGTAGCGCTGTGCCTTTCGCTTCGAGAGAACGCGTAAGATTATACGAGTCGTTGCATAAGTAAATCGCGCATACGAAAAATCCCTTTCTCTTAATACACAAGATATTGCGCTCGTGAAATACTTTAGCAACGCAAATATTTCGCGCTTCTATCGCTCCTGGGGCTCTGTGGGTATTGATTTCTGCACGAAGCGGGGCGTTTATTTCTGGTAACTGGCGGCGCATTATTTTAATAGTTATTTAAGTAAGAGGGTAAAAAATATCTCTCATCGCAACGGACTGACGGAAATTAAAACTTCTTAGAATATTTTCATTTTAAATGCGTCAGGTTGGACAGTTTTAAAAATTTTCGACCGAAAATCTGGCTTTTGACAGATTTCAGTCCTCTTTTATACGACTTTAAAGGCAAAGTAAAAACTTTAACAATACATGCTGTATGATTTTATTAGTTTAATAATAAAATGTTTGATTTTTCTAAATTCAAGGTAAATTTAAAAGGAGAAATTTGAACAAATACAATTTCCGAGGTATATAATATTTCCACAGGGAAATATATTACGGCATGCAGTTTACAACGTATTCCCTCAATATTCTTTGAGAAACGTTCGACAAAGCAAGAATAACGCGGAGTCGTGGAAAAATTCGTGCTCCCCGGCAAAAATCCACTCAGCTCGCAAAGCAAATAATCGCTTAGCTTATTCCCGGCGAGCCGAGGCAACGTGATTCCATATAAAAATCTGCGCATTATCCCGGGGCCGTATATCGACAGGCAGCTGTCAGCATCCGAAAAGGTCTCCGCCCCGTGCACTCGCAGGTTTTGATATTCGAAAATCGAGCGAGGCGTGCGCAGCGAGTACAATTAGCGCGCCGCGTATCGCGGCCGTGCATCTCCGCCTTTCGATCGCCACGTCCGTCGCATTCCTTTTTTCGCGAGCGCGCCTCTCGGCATTTCCTAGATCTCTTTCTCCCTTTCTCGCGGGCAGCTGGCAGCCGCGGGCCGCATAACAAGCGGAAAACGCCGTGAATTGTTCAGGGAATTCGTTGTGAATGGAGTCCGCGTGAGCCTCGGCGCCGAGAGAGAGAGAGAGAGAGAGAGAGAGAGAGAGAGGATGAATTCTATCTGCGTACGCTTCGACGCGTCCGTTATTTAGATGCGCCGCGGCCGGGCTTATCGCCGCTACGCGAGAGAGCTCTCTTCCTCGGTCTTCTCCTTTTTTGCTCTTTTTTTTTCTCTTTTCTTTTTTCAGCGATGACCGTACGTCCGCCTTATGCCTCGGCTGTTCAACAAGGAATAATGGCGAGTCGAAATTTGCATTTCTTATTTCGACAGCCTGTTTAGGAGCATGCTTTGAATTAAATGGCCTCTATTACTCGGGGACTAGGTGTTGCCGATGCTTAACGGGTGTCTAAGTGGCCACGTCCAAATGCTTTTTCTAGAAAAAGTTCTTGGATTTACGCTCGCTGACAGGAGGAGATACGGAGGAACTCAATTTTACGGCGTCACTTGCTAAAAAAATAATTTAATCGAAGAATAAGTATACTTTATTGAAAATTTGGTCGACTGACAAATCGACTGCGAGCTAATAAGATTCCGCAAAAATCAAGAAAAATACGAAGACCTCGGCCGAGTCGGGGTTCTGCGTAATTGAATTAAGCTCTTTTTAATTCTAAAACGCTTCGCAATCGAGGGGAGCGACGCGCGCGTGACACTCTCTCGTATAATAATTCGGGAGGCGACGTTTACTTTATCAGTTCGAAAAATATCGAATTCAGAGATTGAATTCCGCGGGCGGGGTTGGAGGAGAAAAATTTGGCGACGCGCGGAATTTTTATTCCGGGGGGCGAATCGCGTGCAAACTGCCAGCGCACACTTTTAGCGCCGCGCGCTCCGAAAATATCTCTCCGCGCTCTCTCGCGATAGGCATCTGCCTGAATTTCAAAAATAAACTTTCGAACCTTTTTCGCCCCGTCGAAGCGACGAATCAATGCATATGCCTTGGCATAGCAATTTCGAGAATGATTACGGCTGGCCTACGGCGCTCTCTCTCTCTCTCTCTCTCTCTCTCTCTCTCCTGGCGAGGAGATCGATGGAATCGCGAACGCGATCACCCTTGAGAATTCGCGCTCCTTTTCTACCTTTCGTTTGCGTAAGTTGCAATAAAGCTTTCTTGTGCTTTGGCTGCGGGCTCGGGTTGCCTTTCGATCTGGACTGTGACATATTTGCTTTATAGAACGCCGATATCTTGAGAATTATATATATGCATGTGTAAGAAGAAACTTATTGGAATCTTTTGAGATTTTTAAATGGCATAAAATAGTTGGGAATATTCTTGGAACGAATCAACTTAATTTTTAGTAAAGTTATATGCTTAAGGGTAATACCTAAATAATATATACTTTTGTTATTTTCAAATCCAATAAATGCCAAGGGTCAATGTTCGCAGTCAGATTTTCATAAAAAATCAGAAAAGGAGGCGTAAAATTTGTAGAGGATTAGAAATTTATTCTTAACTTACATGTAATCCTCTCGTGGTACTGTTTTTTTTTTGTTGCAATATTATTGCAACAAATAACATGAATTTTTTTTATAAAAAAAGTCAGAATAATAAAAGCAAAATTCAAAACAGAACATAAAATAGTTCATTCAATAAGTAACTACAAAAAATTTTACGAGTAAATCCGAGTCTCGTATCCTTTATCTAATATCTTTATTTTATTAAGATAGAAGACGAAATATTTTTACGATCGGAGGTGTTCCATAAACCACTTCCCCGTATTAACATTTTTTTCACATATATAAAGGGACAAAGACCTGTCTTTGATTTTCCTAGGAAGTAATATTACAATCGACACAGTCGATCGCGTAATACACAATGCCGTGACAGATGCCGTAAAATCACGCGACACAAAAATGTATACATATATTCAAAGTTTTATCAGATCGACGTACGAAGGTAGACCAAACGTGATAAATGTTTTTTTGTAAGAAAACTAGAAATAATTCTTCAATTCAAATATTGAAATTCTCCAATTCAATAATTCAATTCCTCGATTTGGGTAATTGATTTCTTTAAATAAGACATATTTTAAATAAATTAATTGATACGTGGAAGCAGATGCATTTAATTAAACTGCGGGAGAAATTACATTAAATAATGAGTAAATTGATCAGGCTCCTTTTTAATTTTATATTATTCCAATTTCCAATTAGAGAAATGTTCATTCTTTAAAAATAAATTTTAATCCTAAAATTTATTGCACATTCATTGAAAATACTCGCAATATTCAAACGCTCAATTCATTTTACTCCCGAAACCTCAACGAAGCAGCTTGATATTATTCTGAATTTTCGCAGCATCTATAATTGCGTTAAACTCCTTCTTTCCAGCCGAAGCCGCAGGTGGAAAGCTCGGCCGCAGAAGCCGCAGAGCGAAAACCCGGGCGATCTTATTAAAATTAAGCTAAACGCCACATAGAGGCGAGCGGCGGCCCGCGGAGAGAAATCTGCATATTGGAAAGCGCGCATCGCCCCGCGCTGATCTATCCTGCACGCTCGCCCGCGGGGCGTGCGCATCGCGTTCGCCGCAACGCCGCCCGCCGCGGCCGATGTTTCCCCCCGCAGAACATTAAATCCGTTAATTTCGAATTACGTTTGCTTTCGGTTTCGATCAGCTGCGCCGAGCGCCGGGTTCGATATAGAGATACTTAACCGAAGGAGAAGCGAGACGGAATGAGCCTCGCCAATCGGCCGCGATTTACCGCAATGGATTTTCGAATACCTGCAGTTGCTGAAGTGGAGAGCGAGGTGTACTCTCTCGAGATATATTTCTGCGTGCTCTTGAAAATTTTTAAATTTGCGAAAATATCCACCGTCGCGTTGGAAACTAAAAAAATGGATGAGAGGATTAAATTTTTTTTTTTGAAGAACGGGTGGATGAATATTAACAAGGGCGTAATTTTTATACGTTTTAAGTAGATACGTGTCGAGGTGAACAAGTCCAGGCTTACTAGATCCGAGGTGGATCTACTTATACGCATACACGAGTGCCTTACATTATCTCGGAACCTTTATCGGATTTTATATGAAAGGTCGTTTTATACTACGGGGAAGCGATATACTTCATAGATTTCATACTTTTTCCTAGAGTTATAAATTCCCTGTGTTTTCCGAACATCATCGTTTACTTTTTAAGGTAGCTTATAAAATAATAGAAGGTTAAATAAATTTTATTAAATTTCACTTTATATATATTTCAATTTTTTTATCGTAAAATAAAAAGCCAAGTTGTGTACTTCATTTGGCCTATACGTTCCTGCGACATTCGTCGACAGTATTTTCCGCCGAAGGCATAAATAAACGAATTTATTTAATAAAATCATAAGCAATCGTAATCCCGCGCGGAGTGTCTGAAATAGAATTTTCGTGCGACATAATTTAAAGCGTTTATGATCAACCGCAAGTCGCAAGCTCGGGCAATGACAGCTGGCTCCGACGTTTATATTTGGCCGGCAATACAATCTTAGAGCAGCAGATTTGTGTAAGTATCGGGGCGAATCCAAAGGGCAGCAGAGGGAGAGAGAGAGAGAGGCAAAGGGAATGCAGCGTGCCTGCAGAGGGAGGGAAAATCTGTGCACAATAGGCGAAATTGAGGGGTCGTCGGAGTGGGGGGGGGGGAGGCGCGATTGTCGGTGTTAGTGCGGTTCGGTGTACGGTTCGAATCATGGTGCGGCTCAATGCTATGACATAACCTCGCTCTCTGGATGTCCCATAGATTCGGGTATCGATGGCACGCCGAGCCTCTCTGCGTATGCATCGATACATGTATATATGCGCGAGCGAATCCCCGGATAAACCCTATCCCCTCTGCCCAGCGCTATTCCCGGTATTCTAATATCCTGCGCGCCCGCCTGTAATGAACTGTCCTGCGATATTACGCCGCCGCCGCCGCCGCCGCCGCCGCCGTCGCTGCTTGCGACTGTTCGAGAGCCGATCGTTTTCCCCGGTTTCCTCCCCTCCCCCTGCGGCGTCGAAAAAATTTATAAGCGCCCGGGATTGTTCTTCGTTATAGGTTTTTCGTCTCCGAGAGCGATCCTGAGAAATGGAATCTGAAGCGTTATTGGGAAAGGTAATTGCGTGTTTTAAGCTTACGAAGCACCGCGTTTCTTCTGTTTTATTTTCCAACTTTTATCAAAACTTTGTAGAACAATGATAATTAGAGAAAAACTTTTCAGACTCGAATATTTTGAAAATTCAGTTTTTTTTTCAATTAAAAGAGGTGTAACGATTCCAATCAAATTTCGCTAACAAGCAAGCTAAGTTAATTGACCGGATACCGTATGAAATTGATAAACCATAAATTCTACATGAATTTCGAGTAAAAGTTTAATTATTTTAAATGATATGACAAAAAGAAGTAGTGAAATTTGAAACTTGAGCGAGCAAGTCATTTCGACGCGAGAACATTAGAGCTAATATCATTTATTTCAGTTAAAACTGAACTTTTGCGAAAATTGATTAATTCAATTAGGCAATAAAAAGAGGGAGGCTAATAATAAAATATCAGACCATCAGTCATTCGTTTTTCCTTATCCCCCCATAACCCCGTCGTTTCGAGCCCGGTTCACGTCTCCTCAAGGAACTGCTATAAAAAAAGTTGGCAAAGTGGCCATAAGATTTATATAAAAATAAAGTAACTTATATCAAAGTAAAGTAAAGAATAAAGTGGAAGTGAATTAAGGAAGTTAACACGGTAAAAGATTGTAAAGTCACAGTACGACTGTCATTTGCCTTATTGATACAGTTCTAAAAAGCAATTGTTCAATTTTTTACGGTTGCAATTCCGGAATAAATTCTCTCCCATCGACGATTATTGTTCCTCGAAGCCCATCTTTGATCACCCGAGCTCCCACACCTGCGCCAAATCCACTCTTCCTCCCTCCGAAACGCGCGTATATATATATATATATCCCGGGAGAAAATTTCATCGGATCCCGCAACGACAGCGTATATACGTTTAATAAAATTTCAGCCGAACTAATCCTCTTTACACCGAGCTCCGCGCGGCCGATTAATCATTAAAAGCAAGTCGGGACATTCGACGCCCGCGACTGTTTGCAGCGCGCGAAAGTCGCGCGATAAAGTACGGGAGCTCCGGGCGATAAATATATAAGGCAGCGGAAGCGCGATTAACGCGGCGGTGCCCCGATAATTACGGCCCGTTGGACAGAATTCATTTTTACGTTGGCGAGCGGCGCCGGGCGACGTTAATTAATAACGGCCGCGGTGCGCGCCTCTCTCTCTCTCTCTCTCTCTCTTGCTCCTGCTTGTTAACACGCGCGCAGCTCTCTCTCTCTCGCGGGCGGTTTCGCCCCCCGAGAAAAATTGCGCGTTATAAATCTGTCTCCTCCGCGCGGCTGGGGAAACTCGAGGAAGAGGCGGCGGCGGCGGCGGCTTCTTGCTCTCTTTGCGGCCCGGCCGGAGAATGAGCTCCGTCGGCCATTTTTGATGCATTAACTCTGCATTTCTCATACGCGGATGAAACTGAATATTGAAAGATACGAGCAGCTTTACGGACTTGCTGGCTTTTATGGCAAATGATTTTCTCTGCATATATCACGTCGACGCGCGCGCCGCTCCTAAGGTTACTCGGAGCGGCCCATCGCGCGTCGCACTCTTTATTCCGCTTCCGTTTATTCGGCCGACCATTATCGCTTTAACGTCTGTATTTACAGAATCAGGATTGCTTGTGCAGTGAATCAAAATTTAGAACACTCCGCGCGGCGTCATTGCGCTTGTAAATTGAAAAGCACCGTGTAATAAACGGCGTAAAGGTAATGGGAGCAGAGGCATTTATTTCTCGAGTCGAACAATGGAAAATACAAGCGGGATAAAGAAGAATTCCAGGGGCAAAATATTCGATAGCTTATAAATGCAAGATCCGAATGACGCGCTCGGTGGTCTCGCGGCGAGGCGCATAGCTGCGATATTAAAGATTCCTTTTCACCAGTCTCGAACTCGTTGCCGCGGCGCAGGTGAAAAAAAGGAGCGATAGGAGAGGGTGAAAGAGTCCTTCGTCCCTTGCCGACGCTTCGCTCGTTCCTTTTATTATCGGAATTTTTTCTAAAAATATTTTGAGCTCTGGGGCCAGAGGAGAAGAAGGGAAAACGCGCGCTTTTCTCTCGACGGCGCTTGTTTCGGATTTTTCCCCCCTCCCTCCTTCTCGACTTATCTGGTCTCGCGGGTGGCTTCGCGCGGCGGAACGGGGAAAAAGAGAGCGGAAGGAAGAAAACGAGACGCTTCGCTTAATCACATTTGCATAATATTTAAATATTTTTAATGCAAACCTTTATGTCCACCTGCCGTATTCGAGAATTAGCAGCGATTCTCCGGGGTCTCTTTCGCTTTAGCGACTCTATGTATCTCGTTATTTTTCCACTCTTTGTACCCCGCCTCACCCCCGGCTTTTTTGCCGGTCCTTTTAGGCGGTTTTCCTCTTTCCCCGGGCTCTTTCTTTTTTCTACTTTGACTATTTTGCCTTTCTCGCGCCGAGTGCCGGCGACGAGATTCTCCCTAATTTTTTTCTGATTCCGCTCGGGCTTTGTGCGAAGATAAAACTTTGTCGCTGCGTGCGTAAGCTTCGCGAAGCGTGGCTGGAAAATCTGGGGGAAAAAATAATAGCCCCGCGGGACTGCCTTGAAATTAATAATGAATAGATTCTCTTGGCGCGCTTTGCCGCGAAATATCATTTCAGCGAATGCTGAATACACATTATCGTGCTTATTCTTCGATAAAATTCATTTCGCCGCTCTCTTTCTGGCGTGATTTTTTCAGTCTATTAATTAAAGCGGTGGCGGAATTAGCTTTATTTTATGCACTTAAAAATTAAAACGGCAAGTCTGTATAGTTTTTTTTAAAAAAGTCAGTCTTTCAATTTTAATTTTGGGAACAACTGGTTTAAGCACATTTATTTAATACCTTAATTTCTTTTCCATGCAACTAAATTTTCGGGTATTTTTTAAACTAAGGGAACGTATAGGGAAGGAAAATTCCAATGTTTTAAATTGCTACATTTAAATTTTTTTAAACTCTACATCTAATATTATCGGTGTATAGAGTGCCTAAATCTCACGAACGTATTTTCCAGAATTCCCGACCCGACCGCGTCGACTGATTTCCCCGTCGAAAAGAGATGTAAAATCAAAGCTCGAAAGAGAAAACGAAAGAGCAGCGAGCCCCCATGCCGGGCGTTCGCTCGAAACTGGCCATACAGCTCGCTTTTAATTCGCGAGAAATCGCTGGAGGCTCGTCTCGGAGATGTCGGGGGGGCCCCTGACAAACGAGCCGCGCATTATCTGATTCCCAAAGGACGACTGCCGAGCGGGCCGAACTTGGCCATTTGTATCTTGCAACGCGCGCCCGGCGTGCGCGTGCACGCGTCGATGCGAGAGGGATTCCTTTATACGGATACACACACATGGCACACACGTACACGTGAATAATGCCCCGAACGCCGCGGCGCGCTGCAGAATTCTGACGGAGGATTATGGAGGCCGCGAGCCTCCTCCCGAGCTCTTGAGCTTCCGACTTTGGATCTGCCACGTGTCTTGTCGAGCTTTACTTGCTTTTCAGCAGATTGCGAGCTGAGCTTTTGATGGAATGCGTTTCTTCGCCGCGGGGTCTTACGACTGTTTATTGTCGGCAAAACATTGCTTGCCGATGGATCTTTTGCTTTTGCGAATAAGCGAAAAGTTGGCCGTTGTTTAAGATTGATTGCACGCCGAGCGAGTAAAAGATCGGTTTTTCATTGCTTATTAAAGTGTACAACAAAGCTCTCGCAAGCTTTTTTCAAACTCGTTCGAAAGCCACGAGGCAAACAAGAAGTTTCGTTAACGGTATTATTACGTTTTATGGCAGGGAAATTATGTAAATCTTTCAATCGCGTTTGAAGTATAGAAAGCTTTTAGTTCAGTTTTACATAATAATGCGGGTCTCCGCGAAGGAGGGGTATACTTGTAGGTTCATCATATGCATGATTTCTTTCGGAGTTGTGTATATTGGAAAGTTTCGGAATCAGCGGTTACAAAAGAGGCTCGAGCACTCGTAACTTTGTAAAGCAAGTTTCATCTTAACTTTAAGCTCAAGCGCGTTTCGCAATCTCGTCTTCCTATTTGAATTTAATGAATGAAGTTCAGAGCTACGTGTCGTTTAGGAACGAACTCGAATTGTGCTGCGCGCATCAATTTCGATTCTTATTGCTTTGCTTCAATTAATGATCTATTTTTTTTATAATTAACTCCTGTCGCAGGCTTCAATTGTTTAAGCTCGAAATTTAAACTATTATCACGAGGCAGAAGTTAAACCGGTTTAATCTGAATAAAAATTGATAAAAAGTTTTCAGCAATCTGGAAGCTTTTTAAACAGTCGCAACTTGGAACTTTATTGTTTTACGTAGTTTTGACTCCTTTAAGATGCAAGGGAATACCTGCGAGTTTATATTAGTTTCTATGTCTCGATGAAGTTATGAATATAAAGGACTTTACAGTCTTGTTGCGTGATGTGCAATATCATTTAAACCATTAAACGCGAACTCAAAGAAATATAAGTATTTAGTAGTCGCGAAAGCCTGTAGCGAGGCAGACGTATTAAACTAGAAAAGTTATAGTACTTGCAAAGTTTCCCGGCAGTTGAATGACTTTTATTTAAGTTTTACTATTACTATGCGTTTATTATACCCATTAACATGTTTCTATCTCCTTTTTTTAACCGAGTAGAAATAATATTACTTTACAGTTTACGTACTCTTTTAAATCAGGTTATGCTCTTGCAATTAACGAAACGTGCACTTAATATTAATTACTTGGATGAACCGTTAGTAAATTTTTTTTTCAATTCTGGGACGCGATTTACAAAATTATTATACCGAGAAGAAAAGGTCAAGGTTCCATAGTAGCCAGTAGACAGACTCCCGAGGAAATGGAATAAAAACAATTTGGATAAAACTCATTCGAGGCGTATTATATTCATACGGCTTTTTAGTAAACACGTCGGACCTTCGCGTTTGCGCGTCAGATCGTCATCTTATTCGTGGGAAAGAAAGAATTCAATTCCGAAGAGAAATTATTCATTACCAGTTTTGCGCACGTGATTGCCTCGTCGAAATTTTTAATGCGGGTACCTCATGCGAATGTTATATACCTCTACTGTTTACACGGCAAGTGGATAGGGATTTAAAATTTTATTAGGATATACAGTCGCGAGGCATTTCGCGATATTTGATTTGATGCCTTCGCGTGATGAAACTCTTGGATTAAATAAATTTTTAACGGTGTTGTTTGATTGAAATTTTCATACCTGGCACGAAGTCACTTTCTGTTGCGGATCATATTGTTAATTAGATAAAAAATTTTCTTGCCAAATTGCTTACCTGAAACAATAGAAAAATTAGGTTTATTAAAATTTGAGTTTATAATATACAAATTGAAACATTGTAACCACGTAAATTTTATGTTAATAAATAACTAATTTACAAATCGCATAATGATTGAGTGGCGAAACGTCAATTTATCAATGTTACCGCCATCATTAAATCTCGCGCATTAAATCCGTTTATTACTAATGGTGCTATTAATAAATGATTTAGTTTACAGTAACTGTATTGCAAATCCTGATCCACGTCATCCAAGTTTGATGCGACCACCAGTCTTCGAAGCTTCCCAAAAAAACGACCAACACTTTTAGCCCAAAAAAAGCCAGAGTCCAGATAAGGGGCGGGTGGCCGTGTTTAAAAGCGAGCCCGGAATTCCCGGCAGGCCGCGGCGAAATGAAAATCAGCCTCTTCCGAAAGTATTCGATCGACGCGTCAGGTATTCGCGGGCATTATTATATGGGCGAGGAGGGGTTGGGGCGTTGCGTAACCGAGGCCGAAACTCTCGGCGGCGCGGGCTCATCTTGCGCCTGGGTACACATAGTTCGCGCTCGGCAAAAGTAACTATACGGGCGTCGCCGGGGAATGCCGGCAATTTCGCGAGCAAATTTAGCCTCGGCCCCCCCCGGTAAGCAGGCTGCCGCTGCCGCTGCTCCCTCCTAATGACTCGAATTTAACGTGACTCGGCTCCTCTTTTATCCAGCCCGCAGCGAGCAGGCGGATCCCGCGCGCGCGCGTTTGCATACGTCGCGTTCGGCTGGATTGCCGGCTAACTTTTTGGGCAAACTCTTCGGCGTCTAGCTTATGCGTTTGTTTACGCAATATCCCGGCCTCGCCGAGCGTAACTATTGCCGAGAGAGAGAGAGAGAGAGAGAGAGCACCCGGGAGAAACTCCGCCCGGTTTGTCTAGTGCGAAAGTCACTGGCTGCTTTCTTCCTTACGACTTTCGCTCGGCTCGCGCGCGAAGCAGACGGCGCCTCTGTGTATACCGTGCCGGTGTAATGCAGACACGGCGACCCGGAAGAAACTCTCTGCGGCCTTTGTTTCTCTCGCACGCAGCCGAATACAATCCCGAGAATGGGGCGCTGGAATTTTGGCAGCGACGCGCGGGGAAAACTCAAAGATAGAGTTTCAATGGGTATGGCGGGGGAGAGAGAGAGAGAGCTCTCGTTCCGAGCGGATACCTCGGACGAATGAATTCCTGCATGCTGGGAAAGGTGCAACGAACATTTGCGACGCTTTTGCAAAGCTGACTTTTTACGAAAGCTTGATCGTTGCCGTAATAAACTTTATTTTGTAGTTTATATTTTTTGTCAAATTATATGATGAAATTGAGATTTTTCGACAGTATATTGTGCACAAAAGTAATGTAATTCATTAAAGCATCGACATTACGCAGTTTAAATTTCAGTGAAATGATCATCACGTAAAAATAACGTTTTTCAATTCCAAATGAAATAAAAGTAGCTTGTCTAAAAAATAAAACAGTCGACAGAAGAAGCGTTACTGCGTCCCCTACCGTAAAAATTTCACATCGACCATTTAAAATACTGTTTCACGTATCAATCTATTTTCAATAAAGTCTCCAAGATTTATTCCGGGCTTTAAAGAGAAACTAAGGAGCGAACTGCTGATGAACCGAAGAAAATAGCCTGCCGACAAGAAGAGCGAGCGAAAAAAGCGAGAGAGCGAGCGAAGGAGACGAGTCCCGCGGAGTGATAAAAATGCCTGGGCTTTTCGTCGGACGTCGTAAAAAGTCCGGCTCGCGGCCGTTACGACGATTACCGGCAATTCGGAAACGGCGCTCGAAAATCGTCCCGACGGGGTATCGCGGAAAATGACTGTTTTACTGGCGGCTCGGTTCCTTAAAAAAAAAAAGAGAGAGAGAAAGAAAGCGCGCGCTACCGATAATTGATGGCTTTCTTGCCAGCACGCGCCAAGCCGCTAAGGGTGAATAAATCCTCGAGTTGCGTACTGTTTCTTTTTTTTTTCTGTGTCTGTGTGTACGCTCGGGCGCGAGGCGGTTTACGGCTGAACGGTTCGTCCAATTTCGCGGCGCGAATCTGCGCGGATCAATTTCGCAGGTCGGAATTTAACTGGGGGCTTTTGTTGCCGTTGCGTTATGACGACCCGCGGAGAGCTGCGGAAAAATCGCGACGCCGTAATAAAGGTTTTGCGAATTGTTCCGGGATAACTAAATTCCTTTTGTAAGCGCGGAGCCTCTCGGCCTCTACGCTTGTTCTGCTTTATTTTTAGGGTCCGCCGGACGGCGATTGCCGCGGCCGCAGAGAGAAAGAGAGAGAGAGCAGCTCGATAAAAACCTGAGGATTCTTGCCTTTTTGCCGCTGCGTTTTTTTATCTTGTTTACGCGCATTTTCAGAATTCTGCCTGTATGGCTCTAATGAAAAAGCTGGTCAAACGGGTGCTGACTATAAAATACGGGCAAAAATACGATATCCGCGTTTATGGAGAATACGCGATAAATTTGGATTTTTTTTTTCTCAGGTTCCGGGTAAGTTTCATCAAGCTACTTTCTTGTTACCTTGCCAGAAACAAGGAAATAAAAAAGTTTTTGCAATGTTTGCTCAAAACTTTTCTGTGCCACGGAGAAGATTTCTTTTTAAAGTTGTATATGCATGCTTGTAAAACGGCGACGTTTTTGTAACATTGCTTTTTCGTTTTTCGGAGAGTAATAATAGCATAAAATTAAATGTATTTTTTTTATTTCGAATACCTTTCTCGTTGATGGTTGAAATAAGAATTTTCGTGGAAACGCCAGATGCGAATATTGAATGTGCCAATATTGGATCAAATATTTGCACGTCAACAGCTGAAATACGTATATTTCGCTGGTAATATAATGTATGCATTCGCTTAAAGGTGCATTGGAAAAAAATTGTTTTCCGAAAGCTGTTGCAAACAGGTAATTTCTATAGTTACACTGCTGTATACCCGTTTAAACCAATTTAAAAAGCCAACAAAACAATTTTTCCCCTGAAAAATCGTTAACAGACGTAGCTTGCAGGAATACATTTCCAATTACGAATAAAATACGATCCGCAGTTTTGACGAAAAGCGAGAGAAAAAAAAAACATAGAAACGGTCTGAAAATCCATAAAATGCGAGAAGAAAGCGGCGGCGCGGGTGGCAGGCGGACCCGGCAAAAATATCAAGTTCAAAGCAGTACAAAGCATTGAATCCAGTCGTGCTCGCGAAATCCCCCTTTCCCGGAGCGACGGCGGCGGCGGCGGCGGCAACCGGTGGAAGCCCGCATCGGCGAACAAATCTCGGGCTCTCTTTTACAAGAATAGGACTTGCCGTCCATTCTTCGGACGATATGTATTTCCCCCGGCTGCACGTATGAGGGTCAGCGGCAGCGGTGTCCGATCAATCTCCGGTCCCGGGCGCGAGGCTTTCCAGCGGCGGCGGCGGCGGCGGCGGCAGCGTTGGTGTCTCTGTCGTAACGAGCGAGCGTTACGTCGTCGCGAATACGTGTTCTTTGTTCGCGTAGCTGAGCTGCCAGGCCTAGGAATTATTACGGCGTCTGGCTCCGTCGTCGTGTCTCGGGTCGAGGGGCTATAAACTCCTATCTCTCCTACACGCGTGTGCTCGTACCTTCGTAATTCGCCTCTCTCTCCTGCTTGGCTCCTTTGCGCCGCTAGCCGGATTTGCTCCGGCGACACGAGCCAGTCGGATGTGGAGAGGGCCAGCTTCCTGTTGGCGCCACCGTCAGAAGCTTATCGCGCTGCGGGATCTATTTCTGGGATATGGATTCTGAGCGCGTGAGAATCTTCGTGCGAGCTCGATGCAATGCTAATGTTGATGGCTGAATTACTGATTAATGAATGCGTTAAGTGCTCCGAGGTGCACTCGAGCGTCTTGGGAGCTGGGTTTATAGATTTAGGGCTCTTGGAGTCGCAATTGAAATGCAAGAATATTTTGAATCGTTAAAGACACAAATGGATATGGGCAGAAATATTTTATAGAGTAACGTCACTTTCTATTATTTGATCTGAGAGTACAACTTTGAGTTGATATGTTTAAATACATCTTTTCGCTGCAGCCCACGTACTGAGCACAGTATGCGCTCGTATATTTGAAGTTTTCCTATACTTTCACGTACTCTTGTACGCCAGGATTTACTTCATCCAGAGAGGATGATCTCCCAGTTACAGTCGAATTGAATTATTTAATCTGCAATCAAACTTATAGTAAAACCTTTTTTAGAAAACTAAATTTAACGTTATTGAAATAGGAAATTGACTTTACTTCGGAAATTTTGGAAATTTAATTTTAGAGAGCATGAGTTTGTGAATTATCGTTGTGTAAAATGCATCAACGTCGCAGGAAAATTTTAGTTCAGTAGCTGAAATTTAAGCTATCACTGCAAGCTAAAATTGGAGGACTCAAAGCTTTTTACGGCTCCCTTGCTGTTTATCTCGCTGCTATCTCCGCTACTCACTGCGTTTGATGTGGCTGCTTCGCTTAAAGAAATTTTGCAAATACCGACTTCCCTGGCAGTATTCACGAGACGTCGGTGGAAATAATAAATGCAGTAATAAACGAGGCATTTATTTCAATTAAAGTTCTAACAAAATTATGCATGTATTTAGAATCTCTTGTATTTTGTTGGCAAAAGTTATTAGTTTAGTTGCGCACAAAAGTGGCATTGCCGCAAAATGGAATTTTCATTCTGCTGAAGTAAATTTGTCCGGCAGTCTGCAATGTAGTTACATATTAAAAGGCTCAGTTGTCTTGAATTAAATTTCATTTAATTTTAGTGAAATTAGCAGACTGCATTATTAAATTAAGAATAATTCAAGTGATTTTACCGCGTTTACTAAACTAGACTTGACAGGATTAGTTTTAAAAATAATATACTCTACACGTGAATAAGAGGAAAAAAATTCTCACGTATCATGAATGAACTTAATTATAGTATCGGTATGTAAAAGCTATTTTAGTATTTATGTAAAAAGCCGCGTAAAGAGATCCGTCATACGTTTTTTTTCCAAAGAGAAAATGCATATTTAAAGGCACGCTATCGATCAGGCGACTTCCGCTTGATTTTTTTCCAGGTCGGCACTTTGATTAGTCCGGTCGCATATAGAGGTGTGCTTGAGGAGGGGGAAAAAAAAAAATTAATCGATCCGTCGTCTCTCTCTCCATACACGGAGGAAAGAAAATTCCCATTTACCTAGGAAGAGAGGAATTCGGGAGGGAAAAGTCGTCCTGATTGGCGATTACTTTCGCTCGGCTCCTGGCAAAAAGAGAAACATCAGGCTCGAGGCCTGTATATACGCTTGTATCTCATTGCAAAAAGCGTGCGGAAGGGATTAGGACGCTCGGCAGAAAAAAGTGCGCCGGCGAAGAAACAACGAGAACGAGCAGCGCTCACGTAGTGGCTAATAAAAAAAACGGGAGAGGCGAGAGCAAGAACGAAAAGAGGCAAACGCGGATGGATATAGGAATAAAGAAAAAAAAGAAAAAGAAAAGGAAAAAACAGCCGAGCAGCTCGCCGGAAATAGAAGTGATTCTGAAGATATCCGCCAGGAAACGAAATTCGATGGTGGAAGAGCAGCAGAGCGGCGGTGGAAGGGAAGAAACGAACGACCGCTAATTCGATTACCTGTTCGAAGGAGTCGGCAACGGCGCTACGTGCAGTATACAGCGAGCGATAAACGTCCAAGCCTTGGGAAACTCGTCCGGCAGAAGCAGAAGCAGCAGCAGCAGCAGAAGCAGCAGTTCGTTTCTCGAAAGGAAAAGGGCAAACATGTGGAGTAGCCGAATAGCCGGTCCGTACTCTTTCCGCGTGAAATTGCTAATCAATACGGCCACGGCTGTCGTCTTCCCTGGCCCCTCTCTCTCTCTCTCTCTCTCTATCTCTCGAATCGATGCAGAAGAAGCCCGGGCTTTCTATAAATTCGTTCTCCTCGCGGTTACCGCCTGTTCGCCGTAGCTTCTCCCTCCGGAAAGTGCAGCGAGCTTCGATACTGGATTTAGCAAGACAAAAAGGCCGGCCGTTACCCGCGCCGAGGGACGTAAATTAAGGCGGGGATGTTGTTGCTGCTGCTGCTGGTTAGTCGTTGTGGCTGCGCGGATCGTTTTCAAGGAGGAGGAGGAGGAGGAGGAAACGATGCTCTCTCTCTCTCTCTCTCCAGGCTGAGTTAAGGGCCTTTATTAACGGAGCATTGTTCCAGAGAGGTATAAAGCTTTATGATTTGGTCTGTCTGTGCAGCGGTGCTTTTCTCGACGCTCCGCGCCCTCTGCATTAAGAAATGAATATTCATGCCGACGTCTTTATTATTTTTACAGCTGACGAATGTTAATGAAAATGAATATTCGAAGCGGCCCGTAGCCGGTACGAGCTTTTGCTTTCTCTTTTTTTTTTTCACCGAAAGATTGCGGCTGAAATATTGGAGGAAGGCTCGATTTTATATTTCAGCTGGTGGCGACTGTTAAGTTGGAGATGGATGTAAATGCGCTATTTTGAAAGTATAAAATTCGCGAGCTCGCCGGGAAATTTGAAGGGCCGTCAAACAAGTTGACTCGAAAGTCGAGTAACTGAATAAAAATACTGGAAAAATTTTAGATTACCAAGGTAGTTGTTAAATCTTTCCCGGAAAACACTTGAAATTTCTACGTATAAATTAAGTTCCTTTCTAAAATTTTCGATCTAAATTATATTCGATGCATCCTCGATTACTTAAATCTTTTATTTGCTTCAAAAGAGTACTTTACCAGAAACAAAAGCCAATTTTTGAACCTTTTATCTTTAGACTCCAAACTGAAATCCTATCTTTAGAAATCTCCTTTTTACCTCAAGCGAAACTCTGAAAACCGCCAGTTTTTCGCGAGCTTTTTGCATTTGCAAATAGAACTTAGCGCTTCCCGCTTAATTAATAATGTGTCTTTCTCCAGCGAAGAAAAGCACTCCCAAAGCTCCCGACAAATACAATTGTATAAAACGTCGTGTCGCGGCGGGTAATTACTCTTGCGATCCGCGCGATGAATTGGCGACGTCAGTCAAGACAGTCGGCGCATTCTTCTTAGCCTCAGGAGTATAACGAAGTAGTCGGGCTGGCGTCTGAAGAAAGACGTTTCCCCGGCGAAGGAGGCCACACGCGCGAAATGGCGAGTCTAAATCCGGAGAACGGTCGGCTAAAAGCGTGCAGACGCACTCGACTCTCTCGGCTGTCTCGGTACGAATTTGGAATTGGGCTCCGCGCGCGCCTCGCTTACCTTGTCACGGCGAAAACGCGGCTCCTCATTAGTAATCCCAGCAGCGTCGTGCATTTACGCAAGCGCACACCTTCTCTTCTGAAGCTCTCCGCGATGACGAGTGCGGATTTGCCCGCCGCCGCCGCTGCCGCTGCTGCTGCTGCTGCCGCTCGACGGGGCACTAATTTATCAGGATAATGGAGACTCTGGACGACGAGTGGTATCACTGTTATATTCATGCTACCGCTGCTGCTACTGTTCCGAGATACTGTTGCGACCAGCGCTAAGTGATATCTTTGGTGACTTTGTGCTAATCGAGTTCTTTTCATGACATTACTGCTTCAAACGTCCTCTTATTTTAGAAGATTAGATTAAATTCAACTCATAAAATGTGTTATTAGATCAATTATTAATTAAATAATTATTAACAAGGAGAGTATACGACATTTGGGTAATGGATTTTCCTGTAACTTTGAGATATGTTTTCTAATGTTAAAATATGAAGGAAGCCGCGTCCGTTCGGCCTAACGCTCGATTTTTCAAAAGTTATGTGCTCTTTTAGCAAAAATCTAAGAAAAATCGATTTTTGTTTAATCACTTATAACTTCTCAA
>UCOM01002142.1:0-29873 GCA_900474385.1 Ormyrus pomaceus | reverse complement strand
ATACTGCCCTTACGAGAAGATTTTTCCCGCGGGTGATTACTGACCTCGCTTCGCTCGGGCAGTAAACGCACCCTCGCGAAAAATATTCTCGTTCGGGCAGTAAACTCACCCGCGGGAAAAATCTACTTTTGCCGCTTGTTGCTTAATGTACTATTATAAATTTGTTTTGAGGTGTCAGAAATCAAAACAAATAGTTTTTGTAAAGTTTCTGTATGGATGTATGTGTGTGTGTGTGTGTGTGTTTTCTCTAATGGAGTCAGAGGTTCAAGGGAAAAATCTTATTAGACCATAGTATAACATTGTTTCTGGGATCATCGAAACCCCAGATCCAATGATACCGTGTGTTGGATTCACATCAACTGAAATCCCCTTGTTTTACAATCAGATTAACTCATTCAAAAGTAAGCCGAATCTTCTCCGCTACCTTTATTGACCCTTGATAAAGTTTCCTTTGCTTCGTCTTCTGAGTCCTTGATCCCCGCGGTACTGCTATCAAGCATTGCTTTGCGGTGGGACGTAAGGCTTCTTTCTGCCCGCTTCATCCTGATGTGGTCGTCATCTTCATAGTCGTCAACTGTGGTCAGTGTAGAATGCCTCCTCCGTGGAGTCACTCGCTTACAAGCACACACCCAAAACTCATCCACACCCCCTCTTTTACACATCCATGATCCACGCTGATCCTCTTCCACCTATACCAGACGTGTGTATGTGTGTGTGTGTGTTGTGTGTCATTTTTTTTGTATTTTTTGTGTGATGGCATGTCAAAAATCCGTTTTTTATTTCGCAGATTCGTTTTCGTTTCATGGTCAGATGAGTTTTCGTTTCAAAATTATTTAGGAGTAAGCTAATAAGTGCCAACAATTAGTAAAAATATCAAAATCCTAATCTTGAATCTCATCGAGTTCTTATTTCAAAGACTTGCTACGATTATCTACAATAAGCAAAAAGAAATTTTAACAACGCCCTTGCAGCTAGTTGGTAAAACAATTTTCAAAAAAAATTCATAACTTTGTTACAAAGGCACACTTGAATAAACGCTGAAAGACGTGTCTTCGTTTTTTGGCTAAGGAATAACATACTGCAATTTTATCAAGATCCGTGATCCGCTGGGTTGATACTCCCTTTGTAAATAGAAGGCTATCATTATAAATTATCGTAAAAAATTACAATTTAAAAAATTCCAATGAAGTTAACCACCGCTAGTTCCAAAGAACGTCTTTAAAAAAATAATAAAACTACATTTATTATCTTACTTAATTTTCATAACCTTCATGTTATATAGCACATTAATAGTTTGTAAAAATATAAAAGGTAGTTAAGTCACGAGAAAGTTCTTAAAAGTAATGTTTCCTCCTTTGAAAAAACAATCCATGTAATTGAATCGGAATACATTTTATATATACTACTAATACAGTTATTTTATTTGACTCAACCCTCTGAAACTAAATTATAAAAATGAAAAATAATTTATTCTGCTTTTTATTCTTAATTTTAGTGAATCTGTTTTATTACGGTGAGTAAATTCAAATCACTTAACAATACTGGATTAATTCTTTGCATCGTCAACTTTATTTAAATATGCAGTCATCGCCTGCCTTTTACAGCGCCAAATACAACAGCGTCTCCTATAATCAATGGTATGCATGCCAATCATGACCACTTTAAGTTTCACGTATCCATTTACAAGAGAGTTCCAGAAAATAGATACGAACTTATATGCGGCGGTAGCATCATAAGTGAGAGGTACATTCTGACCGCCGCTCATTGTTTCATAACAAAATTTAACAACGTTATTGAGCAAATTTTATATCCTCCCGGTACAACAAAAATTTTAGCGGGAACAAATCACAGGAATGGACATGGAATTGTAAGGGATCTCATTAGAGCCTTTATCCCCTTAGACTACAATGTAGATTCACACCATCGCCCAGGTTTTCTTCTTATAGAAGGCGACATAGCTGTTGGAGAAGTAAGATGAAGAAGAATTGAGAAAAATACTTTGAAATATTTCATGGATGTGTTATGTTTTTAGTTAAGCGCTAATTTAAACGTATATCAACATCCAGATAGGCTTGCAATCATAGGTTTGGGAGCATTGGATCCACACTCTAATGAGGGAGTCAATGATCAGGCTGCGTTTTGCGGATTTGGACCAAATATGCTTGTACATTATAGCAATGGTCAGTTCTATCCAGATGTATCCGGTAGCACCATAAATAGATTTATGTATGTTAGAATACTTGGCAGAAATCAATGTCCAACATTCGACTCAGCAATTTGTACGATGAATTCAGATGCAAACATATTTCGCACACCTTGCTACGTAAGTATAAATACTTTATTTACAAGGAGAGTGTACGACGTTTGGATAATGGATTTTCCTATAACTTTGGGATGTTTTCTAATGTCAAAATATGAAGGAAGCCACGTCCGTTCGGCCTAACCCTCGATTTTTCTAATTTTTGTGCTCTTAGCGAAAATCTAAGAAAAATCGATTTTTGTTTAATCACGAATAACTTCTTAACTATTAACGGTACAGTATTTTAACTGTTGGTATTTGAAAGGTGAGATGAAATCCTATCGATTAAAAAAAAATTTCATCCAAAAATCTGTATTTGTTCAAAAGTTATAGTCAAACAAAGAATGACCATTAAAATAACATACAAAATCTATTTACGTAATTTTTGCTTAATTTTATTGTAAATTTTTATCTATAACTTTTGAATAAATAAAGATTTTTGGATGAAATTTTTTTTTAATCTATAAGATTTCATCTCACCTTTCAAATGCCAACAGTTAAAATACTGTACCGTTAATAGTTAAGAAGTTATTATAAGTGATGAAACACAAATCTTCTTCGATTTTCGCTAAGAGCACAAAAATTAGAAAAATCGAGGGTTAGGCCGAACGGACGTGGCTTCCTTCATATTTTAACATTAGAAAACATATCCCAAAGTACACTCTCCTTGTTAGATAAATTCAGATTTGTATAAGCGATCTTTCAGTTAGAGCGGTGTTTGGTTCAAGCGGTAGGATTCTTATTGCCTCCGAAGACAAAGATTATTTAGGGCATGATTTCGGATCCCCGTCAGTCCGAAATTTTCGAAGGCATTTTTAAGAAATGTCTAACAGATTTTTCGGTGATGAGGGTGGAGATCGTAATACACGCTGATCATGCTGGAGGATCATGCATGCACCTGATTGATAGCTAACTTTAGTAAGTATCATGATTGCGCTAAGTGCATGAGTACTTATGAAGTTGGCTGTTGCGGGTCTCGCTCGTGAGTTACGCATCGTGGAGTCTTCCGTGACTCGATCGGTAAGAGCGAAGGAAATTGATTCGGACTCTGAACTCAAAGGCCCTCTACCAATCGAAACAAGCACCACTGAGGTAAAACGCATGCCACGTTAAATAAGATTAAAGAAACATATCTTTCATTTAAAGGGGGATAGCGGAGCTGGATTAATTTACAATAATAGAATCGTCGGAGTTCTCAGCTCCGGACCTCAATTATGCAATACCGTAGAACTGATCAAATTCACGAGACTGTATGCGTATATGGGATTTATCGAAGAAGCTCAGAATCCGCGTGGAAACCACAGGTATATGATGACTTTGGATGCAACTCTAAGGTCGCCATTCAGAGGGCATAGAAACCGTACTAAATAAGGCAAAAAGAAGCCTCCAAAAACGAAACATTATCATGCTACATCCGGACAACATCCTGGGTAACCTACACATCATTAATGTTTGTACATTATCTTTTATGCATTTCAGCTTCGATTTGATTTTAATGTTATAAGTTATAATTTCAAGCTTTTTCTCTGTTAAATAATGTTTTTAATGAAAGAATATGTAAAACCTAAAATAAAAATTTATATCAAAAACAATTTTTTTAAATATTTTTTAATATTGAGTAGTTTCTCGTAAAAATTCTCGTAAAATAAGTAGTTTAGTACTATCATGAATGTACACGACTTACAACAAAATAAACTTATGCTTTTAAAAACTAAAAAATGTCTTACTGGAAAATAGTCAAAGAATAATAATGGCTGCTAAAATCATGTCAGACTAACTGCGAATAAGAAATATAAAATTGTTAAAATCGTTCACTGTTTTTATGTTTCATTAGTTTAATTTATGCAAAAAAATTTTATTGAATGTTAATATAGATATAAAAATATATATTCGCCATTTTGGGACTTTTTAGTTTTTAGTTTTAGTTTTAAGTTAGTTTGTAAGCTTGCCAGCCTATGTACAGGTAACTTTGTGTTACCTCTATAGGATTTACTTTTGTAAACTTTACTTTTGTAAATTTTTCTGGTAAATAAATAAATAAATAAATAAATAAATAGATGATTCAGTAGACTTTTTGTCACATTGTGATTACGCAATTTTTATTTTTAAAACTTTAATACTAGCTAGTTCGTGACACTTTTTTTTTATTAATTAAATTTTATCAACTCCTGCTTGGGTTATTTAGCTATACATAGAAAATACAGGCATTAACAATTTGATATTACAAATATTTTTGCTATAGTTGTTTTTTCTGCTATAATACATATCATTTTTGCTAGTAATGCATTAATATATTTCAAATTTGAAGTATTATTATAAATGTAGGAACGATAAATTAGTTTAGAGGAAGCTATTTTTAAGTGCCCATAAATTTTATTTATTATTACTTATTCACGATTGAATAGCGGAAAATTCTTGTTGCAATTCATTTTGCCTGGTGTGCAGGCATTGATTTAAAAAATTAAAATGCAGAAAGTTGCCTTGCTTTTACTTTGCACATTTTCAGTATGTTCTGCAAATTTAGTTTTTGACTTAATAGCATCTTCATTCCAAACGACTATATTTCCGATTCGAGTAAGAACAGTAGAAGAACTTAACAGAAGAAAGAATGAATCCGTAGTGCTAGATTTTGTAAGTAAAGTATCTTTTCCTCAATTTCACTTTGGCATTTTATTTGAACTCGTAATTTTGCGATTTTCTAGATTGGATTGATTGAACAGTATGACGGATATAAAGCTGAAGAGTACAACGTTACGACAGACGATGGCTATATTTTAGGGTTACATAGAATTACTGGTAGTCCTCAAAGCCCCCCAGCTAAAGGAAAACCGGCCATTTTATTGCAACATGGTCTATATGGATCTTCTGATTTCCTTGTTGTATTAGGACCTGAACAAGCTCTTGGTAATATTATAAAAGTTCTGAGTATAATAATAATAAAAAATAAATAAAAAGCATAAAAGTTAATTACTTTTAACATTCGTTTAAATTTTAATTTTATCATATGCTTTACTTAGCTTTTCAGTTAGCAGATGCTGGATATGATGTATGGCTTGGAAATTGTAGAGGCAACACTTATTCTCGAAACCATACTGACTTTGAACCTGATGAATATTTTTCAAGTTTTTGGAATTTCAGGTAAGAGCGAAATAATTGTACGCAATATAATTGCACTAATATGGTGCACTAATTACTCACAATGTACTATAAATTAATATTGTTAATAACAATGATAATAATGAACTTATTCTGTTTAAACGCTTAAACAATTTCTTTGTGATAGAATGGATGAAATGGGGACCGAAGATTTGAGTACATTTATAGATTTTATTTTAAAAGAAACTAATAAAAAAAATCTTACTTACATCGGTTACTCGATGGGAACAACAATAAGTTACATTCTTTTATCAACAAAAGTAGAATATAATGAAAAAATCAATCTCCTCGTAAGTTTGGCCCCAGTAGCTAATTTTACACCACCGACCAGTCGTTTTATTAATACAGTAATATCATCAATTTTGGTAAGGTTTGGTAAATTAAAGGATCTAATTTATGATAAAAAGAGCGAATTGTAATTTTAAGTTTATTTTATAGAAAACCGGTTTGGTAAAAAGTGAACTTTTACCTCAGACTATACAGATAGCAAATTTTGCTAAGGAACATTGCAGCAGCAACAACAGTTTAAATCCTTGTCTAACCTTTTTTTCGCCCTTCATGAATCTGGATAACTTTAATAGAGTAACATTTTTACCAATAAATTAATACATAAATTAAATAAATTGTAATTAAATAATAAAACTGATTGTTATACTTTTGCAGAGCGCAGTTCCGACTGTTCTCTCTCACGTACCTGCAGGTACATCTTATAACACCGTGTTACAATATAAACAATTTGTCGATACTGGTAAAAAGTAATTTTAATATTTACAACTATCATTCAAGTAAATTTTCATTAATTTGATTAAATGCGTTTAAACAGGACGATTTAGAAAGTTTGATTATGGATGCAGATTTTTTTGCAAAAATATGGCCATGTATAATCAAACGCAGCCACCAGATTACGATGTATCACTAATTACTGCACCCAGCGTAATATTTTATGGATTGAATGACGTATTTGTTAAAGTAGAGGTAAACGTCTTCATAATTTTGAATAGGCATTTATTTGATAAATCATAAAAAACATTTGTTCTTTAATATATTTTTTCAGGATGCGGAATATATCAATAATAAGTTACCCAATGTAGTTGCCTTTGAACAAGTACCTGAGAAAAATTTTAATCACATGGATTTTGTTTGGTCGAATAAGGCTAAAGAATTAGTTTACGATCGATTGCTGGAAATACTGTCTAAATATATTACGTATGAATTGTAACACATATTGTTTGCATTCAATTTTGTTTGTACAAGAATTTTATTGAATTAAAGATTTGGAATCGTATTAAAAATATATTTTTTTAATTGTAATTAATCAAAACACATCGACTTATACGATTACGAATAAAACTAAATCTTTCAGCATTTTGCAATTCACCTCCACTTTAATCTACGGAATAATGAAATACTAATCCTAAATTCAATTATTGTATTAATTTGTTTGAGCTAGTTTTCTATTTCATTTCCTGACTGCTCATAAATATTAATAATGAAGTGTAAACACAGATGTCTACAGTTTAATAATAAAATCTATTAAAATTCGAATACAATTTACAATTAGCATTTTCATCAATAGATATGCGGTCTTTTTTTATCAATTGTTCACTTCCTTTTAAATTAGTCGACGAATGTTTTAGTTTCTCACTATTACAGTACTTATTGAGACTAACACCTGTCATATTTGAAAATGATTAAAACTACTTTGATTTTATGTTGTCTGCTGACATTAAGTTCAGCAAGTCTTTTAGATTTTTTTAGTATGATTTTTCGAAGCAGTGAAATACCTGCAAGAGTAAGAACGGTTGAAGAACGTGAATTAAGAAAAAACGAATCTGTTGTTCTTGATTTTGTAAGTAAAAATTTTTATTTTCGGTTGCAAAATTAATTTTCGTTTTCATTCATGCATGAAGATTAAAATAATTCTTCTTACATTCTAGATTGGACTTGTTGAACGACATGAGGGATATACAGCAGACGAATATAATGTCACGACGGAAGATGGTTATGTTTTAGGACTACATAGAATTACCGGCAGCCCTCTTAGTCCGAAGGCTAAAGGGAAACCAGTAGTTTATCTGCAGCATGGTCTTTTTGGATCTTCCGATTTTCTTGTTGTGTTGGGACCTAAGCAAGCTCTTGGTAAATTAATAATAATTTTGATTTAGTCCAAAATCAATATCAATTATCTCTGACGAACAAATAGAAATTAAAAATATTTTTTTTAATTTTTAGCTTTTCAACTAGCAGACGCTGGCTATGACGTCTGGCTAGGTAATGTTAGGGGTAACACGTACTCCAGACGGCATATTTCTTATTCGCCGGATACAGATAAAGATCTTTTTTGGGATTTCAGGTAAAGGCAAAATTCTACTATCACATTAATTATTTCTTTGAAGATTTCCATCCAAGCTTTTTATATTTTAAATGAACAAGTTTTTCGGGATTTAAATCAATTTGTAATGTCGTTTGACACGAATTTTATTTTGAATTCAGGATGGATGAGATGGGAACAGAAGATGTTAGTAAATTTATCGATTTTATTTTGGAAGAAACAGAACAAAAGAACCTTACATACATTGGATATTCAATGGGAACTACTTTAAGCTACATCCTTTTATCTTCCAAACCAGAGTACAATGATAAAATTAATCTTCTTGTTAGCATTGCTCCTGTAGCTTATTTCACTTCACCTGCGAATAGCGAAGTCAAAAGTATAATATCAACTTTACTAGTAAGTAATGTAAAGCAATTTTTCTATTTAACGATTAATATATGAATATTTCTTACGAAAATTATTCAAATGAGTAAACAATGATAGCAAACTAAGTTTTGAGAGAAATTATGTTTTAAATTTATAGTTTACATATTTGTAATTTATTAATAGTTAGCTTCTTCGCTTGCTTACGAACTTCTTCCTCAAACTGTTGCTATTGGAGACTTTGCCAAAGAGTCTTGCAGCGATCCAGAAGTTAACCCTTGCCGAATTTTTATAGCGCCGTTTCTAAATTTGAATGATCTGAATACAGTAAGTTAATTTTCTAGTTTTTAAATCTAAAATGTTTTCTTATTTTTTCTGTAAAAAATAAACTATAAATTTTATTTACAGTCAGCGATACCTGAGATTTTTGCTCACGTTCCTGCAGGTACATCTTATTACACAGTGCAGCATTACGAACAATTGATGAATTCTGGTATGTGTAAAACTTACTTCTTTAAACAGTGCTTAATTAATAATTTAATTTACGGTTATTACTTTGACTATTTACAGGAAAACTTCAAAAGTTTGATTATCCCTGTGGTTTCTTGCATCCTTCTTGCTTAAACTCGAAGAAATATGACGGTGCTTCTGATCCTCCTGAATACGATCTGTCACAAATTACTGTTCCAAACGCTATTTTTTATGCAAAAAAAGATTTGTTCGTTAACGAAGAGGTAAAACAAATATGTCAAGATATATAATTGTGCATGCCGTGTTTTTAAATTATCATTCAAAAAATTATTATTTTTTACAGGATTCTAAATATTTAAAAGATAAGTTCCTGAATGTTGCTGCCTTCGAAGAAGTTCCCGACGAAAACTTCAATCACATGGACTTTGCTTGGTCTAAAAAAGCCAGAGACTTAGTCTACAATCGCATATTAGAAGTTATACCAAAAGCTTCGGCGTAAAAAATTATCACACGATCTAGTCACCCTATTTATTTATTTAGTCAATTATTTTTTACCAATAAAAACTTTCTAATTTTTATTAAAACGCTAAATCTTTTCATTTCAATTCCTAAATTCCTTTCGCTAAGAAAACGAAAAACTTTATACAATTATACTGCAGGAGTACGCATTCGCACGCGGCATTTCAGATGCTTAATAAGGCTCGGAGCTGCGCCGTAAGATTGAGAGAATCTCTGTGCCGTGATTTTTCTGACGAACGGCCGGGCATTCGCGAGCACATACAGCGCCTTTTACGAGGAGGACCGGCGAGAGATAAGGTTTTAATGAGGGGCAGGTGTTATACTGCGGTGTCGACGAGGCACTAGAATATTTAATCGCCGAACAGAGGGGCTAATTAAACACACCGTAATTCCGCGCCCGACGCGAATTATATTGAGCAATGTCGGCAGCTCGCGGACGTCATTGTTAATTCCATGAATTAGAAAATTTTATGGCTCGTTCAATTGTGAATGAAACGGCGGCCGCCGACATGTGTGCGTTTACACTTGTAAACTGCGACGTCGCGTTAACGGTCCGCTGCGTCGCGAATGAATGTGTTGTATAAATACAAAGAAAATGATTAATCCTTCGATAAAGATAATATTTATATTACAATTATTATTTTATTAACGCGCTATATAAACCAATATCAATTTTACAGCAGAAAATTCCGACAGCGGCAATAATTCGCAGAAACGCGTGCAATCCGTTAAACCCCCCCGAGTAAAAATAGTTGCGCAAACACGTCTTCAAAAATGGTAAATAAGTATCCTGCCCAACACCTCCAGCTGAATACCAGAGTAACAGAAATAGATTTGAGCGAGAGTACATAAGCTGCGCTCGGCCTTTGAAAGTGAAGGTACATATATAATACGTACACGCGGCGAAGATGTATTGCGCGCCTCGCCGGGGAAAAACGCGGGCGGAAACTCTCGCAATAAAATGCAGCGCGCGGTGCAGCGGCTCTCTCGCTTTACTCGCGAGATTGTTAACGAAGGCTGAAAAATGCGGCGCGCCGGCAGGTGTTGCTCTCGCGCGCGCGAGAGAGAGAGAGAGAGAGAGAGAGCGCGTGCGTGAAAAGTTAGGATCGTTTATGGAAAGCAAGGTTAAGCTCTTTACAAAGTGCCAGGCCCGAGCGTTTTACGATCGGGGCGAGAGTCATCCATCAAGCTATTTCTTTAAAGCGCTTCAATAGAAATACCGGCCGCTTTTAATCGGCCCCGCTCGAGAGAGAGCTCGTCGTTTATTGTAAAGGCGCGAAAACACGTTTACGGAGTGCGATCGGGTTAAGTTACACGTGTACTTGTCATAAATGGGAGCTAGCTCGTTATATTGGCTATTTTCAGAAAATTCAAGGAGATGTACTTGCTGGAGGGTTCTAGAGTAAAAAGCGAAAGGGCGAAGTATCTTTGAACGTTTTTTTTTTCGAATGCAACGAGAGCAGAAAGTTCTCAAGTTTACGTATTTAAACTCGTCTTAAAAAACACCTCTGAATTATATCTCTGCATTATATAATGGCAATAGTATTTGTGGAAAAAAATATTTCGACGATATAAATCATATCTACCAGCTTTAATTACTGCAAATACTTTCAATAACTAGAGCGCGAGCCTTTCGCTGCAAGGGCTTAGTCCTCGCAGCATTGACAGTTGCAAGATTTAGAGAGCCAGCCAGAAAAGAAACACTTGTTAACACCAGCCTCGAAAACGAGCATAAATCTTCCGCTCTCGCTCAATGGATATGCACAAAAATGACGGTAAAAAGGGATTAACTCGATTTTCGCTCGATAAATCATCATAAATCACGTTTCAACAATTACAATCGATCGGCCGGACACCTCGATAAGCAGCCGCGACGATGATGCACGACGTTGGCTCTCGCGCCAGCTTTTCGATCGGTACAACGCAGCGGGAATGACATCCGCTCTCCGTGCTTTTATGATTCGCGTAATTGACAGGGCGCGAAATCCGCTCGGACACGCGACGGCTTATTAGCGGAGCCGAACTCGCAGAGCGCGCTTTCATATATTTATGGCGAATTAAATCAACTGCATTCTTTCGCGCTCCGTAATTCGACCGGCAATTTGCGCGAGTGACTGGCGCGTGCCTGATTTCGCGAGCCCGAATAGGATCCTTATTATGCAATTATTTAAATAGCCCCCCGGTTAGAGGGGGAGGGAGGAGGATCGCCTATTTTTAGACGTAATGCCCGGCTTGTTTAGCGCAATTTGCTGGGCATTAATGAGATTCTAGTTCTTTCCCGGCGCGAAGACAGTCATCAGCGCGGCAGCTCGTTCGCTCGGCCGAGCGCAAAAACAAGGGCCGCCTTTTTCGCCCTTCGTGAGCCATAACAATCTCGTTTCGCGCGAGTTAGCCGAAAACTAGGATTCGGGCCCCATCAAAGGGAACGAGATAGGAGAGCGCCGCTCTCGCAATTTTCGAAATAAACTTTTCAGCCGGGTAGCGAGCGCGCGCCTCGATCGCTAAACTGACACGCGCACGTCCCATTTACCTGGCAAATGAGCTTTTAATAATACCGTATCAGAAACGAGAGCGACGGATGGACCAAAGACGTTTTCCGCGCGCAGCTTCGACGAGAGCCAGACTAGATTCGCAATTAATTTCGATTTAGCGAAACAAAGGAGATGGGCGTTTGATTACGGGTTGTTGCGTCGCTGAGGAAGGTATGCTCTGCCTTCAAAAGGTTGATTGGAGTTCTGTCGGACTGCCGACGTTTCTTTTAGTTGTGTTAGATTTATAAAGGAGGCTAAAAAGCGGATTTGAATTTTAGTTGCTTCGGATAATTTCGATACCATTGAAGTTCTTTGCAGCTGCTGCATCAAAGTGAGTAGCTCGATTATTTAATTTAATAACGGAGAGATTGAAGAATAGTGCTGGCCTTAAATTCACCAATTACCGCGTTGATGGACTCTTTTATACAGCAAACAGCGGGCCGCAAAGTTTTAATTGAATCTCGTATCCATTACACTATTAAAAATCTACAAAGACCTCGGTAAAAAACACTCCAGCTGGCTCCTTTGATCAGCTAAAAAGTCAATCTTTCAAAATTTCCAAAAGTTTCGGCTTGGCGAATATCTGGAAAGTGACCGAGAGCGACTTGGACAAATACACAGCTTCCCCCGACAAAAGAGCCGCTTAATGCCATGCCGCCGTTCGAGTGGAAAGTCTCGTTGCGCGCGGAGTCCGGGACTTATCGATAATCGATAGCGGGAGCGATATTTCGCAGAGAGATGAGATCTCTCCGCCGCGCTCGACGCGGAGAGGGCAAAAAGTTTCAGATCTCCCATCGCGTCGGGAAGCGGTCCTATTGTTCTTCTCCTCCCTGGGCCACGCCTCGCGTCTGTAATTATAGGCAGGTCTTTCGGAGCCCTTTGATGCTTAGCGGCCGAACGCTTCTGCACTCGGCTCCTTCCAAAGACGATACTCTCTGCGTGTAAAGACCGGCAACGGGTCCGCGCGACTATAACGGGTGTTCCGCAAAGTGGGCTGCAGTGACAAAAAGAACAGGCGATTCGGTTTCGAGTGTAAATGTGTAACTGATTTTAGCATTTGATTGAAATATAGAGCAGGGATTTTGCAAAGTTTGTAATTAAAAATATTTTTCGACTAATTTTGTTTTTTAATGAAATATATTTTCAGTAATATTGTAAAAATCATCACATTAAACTAAAGATCATGGGATAATTATCTAAACCCTAAATTAAAGATTTGCGATAAGGCGCACGCGCGAGAACTAGGAGGTTACCAATTTCTCCCCGAGCTCACTCCCACTTTTTTCTTAAACGCCTCGGTTTAGGTAGTGATTTCGATAAAAAGCGGGCTCGGTTCATTGTTTTGAAGGATTCGTTTACTCCTGAAACAGGGAGTTTCCTTCGAAACGAAATTATATTGTTAAAACTGACGGCAGCCGCGCGAGAAATGCTTCGTCAGGGATTGCTACTTCTATAGGAGTGAAGCATTTTTTGACTGGAATATAATAATGCACTCGAGTTAAGTCAATCCGAAAAATTCTCTATTTTATGATCTACTTTCGTCATTACTTTTGATATTCGTGTTACAGTACATTAATTTACTGAGTACGGGTAAACACGGGCAATGGTTTCCGTAGAAGTTCAGCAGTCATTACCGAAATCCGGGCATCAAAACATCCTCATTCAATGAACGTTTTATAGGCACATAAAAACCCGAGTATGAATGCCCGGCCTATTTTTCGCATTTCGAACAATCCATATCCCCGCGGCTACTGCAAAATAAATAACTATAAAACTGTCATCGTCCTCCCAACATTTCCCTCCGACGTCGCGGTGCAGGAGGCCTCCGAAAAAAGCCGGTGTACCATTTCTTCGCCGTTACACACAATATCTTTATAGACTTCACACTTTAATGCCGCTCGTAAAGCAGGCGCGGCTTTCATTTTCCGCGCTTTTACCTACTTATTAACTCTCGATTTTCAGCCGAGGCGAACAATGAGGTCCTGTGCTTTATGTGACACCTAATCGCGACCACCGCGGATCGCCACTTACCTGCTGACCCGTCCGAGGGTGGAAGCGGTAACTTATGCGCGTAGGGCGGGTTGCCTCGGACAATGGAAGGGCCCCGCTCGATTCTCGTAATTTTAAAAAGAAATCGCGCGCTCGATTTTCTGGAAGAGAGAGAGAGAGAGAGAAAGAGAGCGAACGGACCCACTGAGTTATTGTTATTGGCATTAGAAACTCAGTGAGCGATCCGGCGCTGGGTGTTGTTGCACTTTATTTCTCCGCCGGGCGGACCATCTGTTGTGCAAAGGCTTTACGAGGCTGTAAATCGAAGCGAGAAATCTTATTTTCTTTTCTGTGATTCGTAACGCAATAGAGGTAAGAAACACGAAATATCTGCCGATTTTGTCCGGCGCTCTTAGACGGATCTTTAATGCTCTTAGCGTAAACGAACTTGAAGCGTTTCTTTCTTTGAAGGCAAGAGTTTCGAGGAGTTGCCTCTCGATATTTATCGGATATAATATTTTTCTTTCTTTTCAGATGAAGTGTACAGTTATTACTGCCCCCTGATACTTTTATTCCGGTTCGTTTGGCTTTTAATTTACTTTTTAAGGTGGCTTGCACTTGATACTTTTAGTAAAGTAGATAAATAAACCATTCACTCAGAAAAAGTCCTCTTATACAAAAATTATTTTTCCCTGAATTCAATCCGCTCATTATAAATATAGGTTTTTCCTTTCAGATCAAATAAAATCTTTTTGAATCGAAAAATCATAGTTTTCATGAGCAGAGGAAAATCCTCTCGTAATCAATCCTCTTGCGTACAAGAGGATTTAAGCTAGTCATACAAGGACTGCTTCCTCACCATGCAATCCTTTCGCCAGAATGTAATTTTCATTCGTTACGAAAAGAGCATATTTTCGGCTATTTAGATAATATACTTATGCTTACAATAATTATCATAAAAAATAACAATGTAGTTGGTCTAAAAAATGAAAAAAAAATCGACTTTTTTTCAAAAGTGAATGGGAATTTGTATAAGAGGACTCTTTTTCTGAGTATAACTATAACAGTATACTAAATTACCACGCACTAAAAAACTTTACTCAAATTTTAAGCCAAATTGTATATTTCTATAAAGATTGCTATATATACATTACCATAGCTTTTAAATCTTAATGGAACTAAAAAAAAATCCACGCCTCTACGTGACTACCGGAGTTTCCGTAGCCGCCGAAATGCTAATCTACCGATAAAAAACACTAACGCAGCAAACTCATAACCATCAAATATCAAGCGGCTCCCTCTGCACCGTCCTAATCTATAGAAAGCGCTTAGAAGCCGAGATTCTTCATTAGCCCCGGCACGCTAATGCATTATTAAAGCAGAAGTCAAGCCGGAGTCCATTCGAGGCGCGCAATAAATTCCCAAAATTCCGAATAAATCGATCTCTAATCCCGCGTAAATTCAGCCTTCCCCCGATTCCCCAAGCTGCTTATAGCACCGCAGCCGCGGAGCCCGGCGTATCCCGGCTCGAACTTTCCTTGACCAATATAACCGGTAGCCGTTAGAGATTATCACCGGGACGAATCTCGGGCTCTTCGGGCTCGGAAAGCCATTCCCCGTCGGCACGCTCCGGTCTGAGAGAGAGAGAGAAAAAAAAGAAAGAGCTGCTTTACAGCGCCGGCGGAGCGCTCGTTTTTGATCGGGCCGCCGCCTAGTCTCTCGGGCCTCTTCTCCAATTTCACTCGATAGTTTTTGCGCTCATAAACGCGTCTCGGATTAACTTGGCAGCGCGCGAAACCCAATTAAGAGGCAGCGCAGCCCGTAACCCTATTATGCCACACGGCTTGTCTCGCTCTCTCTCTCGCGCGGAGCCGCGCGGTGCAGGGGGGAACGTCTAGGAGAGGGGGGAGGCTGCATTGCCTCGAAATTAACGGAATGCCTAAGTGAATTTAGGAGCTAGCTGCGCGCGCGAGCTGCGCCAAATGGAATTGCCAGGCTGATTGGCCAATTTTGAATTGCTAAACACAACTGAGCGAAATAATTAGCGACGTTCGTGAGTAACGGCTAGATGCGATTATTTCCCCAAAAGCCCCATTGATATTCCTGCAGCGAGAGAGCTTTCTTGTTATCTGGTAGGGCCGACGTGTAGAAGAGCCTGAGACGGATTTTCTTTTGGTAAATTAAATCGGGGGAGGGATCGAACGAAGTGTTGCTAAAGTACGATTTTCTTCCGGCGCGCTTTATTCTTGCGAACAAGTATAAAGCGAAGGTGCCCGGAAAGTTTAAATTTAAAATTTTTCCGGTGGTATCGCGGCAGGGAATAAAAAGTTTCTGCAGATTTTCGAGGAGTTTAGAGGAAGTTGGAAAATTTTTTTATGGAATAATACATCTCAGTTGCGTTGCAAATATTGAATAAAGTTCATGGCTGGCAGTTTTGTTACCAAAAATAAAAGCAACAGTAATTGTTTTGTTAAAAATTAAAGGCGGCGCGTAAAGATTTTATATTTTGATTCGGTATTATAAAATGCCGGGAAGAAATAAAAAACAAATTGCAGAACTGCGCAATGCTTTCACGGTAAATTGAATGCATAAATGTAGTTTATTCGTAAACGTACATAAAGCAGGTTTTTACAGAAGGAGCGCTTTTATTATACGAGAACAATAGATGAACATTTTAAAAAAAAACACTCCGACCGCTTCTTTTTCTCGAAACGAAATGAAGCAATACAAGAAAGCAGACTCTCGATATCGATGCTCTTAAAACTTCCCCCGCACTAACATCGCAATCGCCCTCGAGACTTTTTACTTATTAAATTTCCCTTTAATTTCCCGATGAAAAATCTACTAGCTACAAGCTCGGGATGAATGTTATTGGGCCATAAAAGTCGGAGGTGCTCGGCGCTCGAACGGCGCTCCCCGCTGCGATCGCTGCAGCGGCGGATCACTCCCGGCTCCGAGGTCATAACCCGACTCGAGCCGCGAGGGAAGCTGCGAGATACAAGGTCGCTCGATCATTCGCTTTGGGAAAAGGAACGGCCGGCCTCGTAATTTGATGGCGCGCGTTATTTAGCCGAAACGTTATTATCGCATGATCGCTCGTCGATGCTAAAGTACGACCGGTAATGATAAAGGTAAACTGGGCTCGCCGGGGCCGATTTCTTTCCCGCTGCAGCGGGACTCTTTTGCGCGGGGCGGAGGAATGGGTTTATAAAGATTCCTACGTGCTCGCGAGGCGATGGCTCTCGTTTTGCTCCCTTTCCGGCTCGGGGTTCGCCCCGAAACTGACGATTAAGCTGACCTTGCGGGGAAGGCTTCTTTATCATAGCGGCTAGACAGTAGTTCACTTTATAATCGCTTTCGTTTAATAATAGCTTCGGAAAAAAAGATTGCTACCCGCTTTCGAAGAGATGTGTTGCCTTTAATTAAGAAACGAATTACTTATTGGCCCGGTAGACTTTGAAAGATATATTGAGGCGAGAGCTTTCAAAGATTAGGGCCGTAAAAATTTTCGTTTTAGGCGAGCGATTTTGCAGAATTTATTCTAGTTAGTTTCTAAGTGAAATATGTCTTTATTGTTATGTATAGTATTAAGTGGATATTGAGTTAACAAAAGTAGAATATTGTAGGTTGAACCGCGCAATAACGCAAATAACTTTTACATTTCGAAAAGTAAACCTAATATATTTAAAATAGAATAGTAATTTAATCAATCTATAATCAATTTATGCTTTTTGATTTGAATTACATTATTAAACGAGTTTCGAGAAATTGTTGATTACTGCGCCGTCCTGTTTCACTCCGATGATTTGCCACCCCCCGTTTGGACGTTGCAGTTTCGATTTGTAAGCATCGAGTACTAATTACGGGATCATACAAATTTTTCAAATTCATGAGTGTACCTTTACCGTCAGCTACTAATTAACAGTTTGAAGGCAGAGCAAAATCAATGTTACGCTTTAATAATTCAGCATTTGCATTTTCCTCGCATTGATTACGTAACTATTTTTAAAAATTACCAGTTTTCTCAACTTAATCTCAAGAATTATTAATGTTGTAGAAAAATTACTAAAAATCTTTGGACTTTTAACAAACTTTCTTTTAAACTCAGTCTTTCTTTAGAATAAAAGAATGAACCAAGAGATTTACAGCCTTGGAAAATTGTGCTTACTAATGCAAGTGCATCAGCAGACTTCCGGGGTAGACCTCAGGCAGAATAAATTGAATTTCCCTACCAAAAGTAAGTTCAAAGAGTACATTTAAAGGAAGATTTATGATATTTTTTAAGTAACCTAACAAAATTATTCGCATGATTTATGAGAGAATATCGCAATAAAAAGCTAAAAAGCAACGAGATACCAAAACTGAATTAGTTCAACAAAAACAGTCGAAACCTGTTTTTTTTTTTTTTTTTTTCTTTTTAAAGCAAAGCAAACGAGGCTTAAAAAAGGTCTCTATTTATATAATAACGTCCAAGCCGCTGACCCTCATGAGTAAGCATTCGCTTGGTGTGGTCCACATTGTCCACGCTCATATTACTAGGATGTTTTTCATCCTTTCCCCCCGTCCATCTCTCCTCCGAGGGTATAACGCAGCAGCCTCCTCGCCTGGATCCCCTTTTCGAATTTCAGCGGCGAGAGAGGAGACAGTCTCGCGTGCGGCCCCGACGAAACGGGGACGGGTGAAAAACGAGAGAGGATCTTCGCGAGTCGCATTGGTCACGCTTCGGCCGCCTCTTCTCTGTTTTCGGAGCGGCGCTCTCGCGTGTGCCGAGAGAGAGAGAGAGAGAGAGAGAGAGAGAGATGCCTCGGGAATACGAGCCCTGACTGATGCCGCACAGCTGCGCGAGGCGATCGTGCTCCCTTATCTCGATATCGGGGAGACGGATTTTTTAATCAGACGCCTGACGGATGATGTGTTATTAAACGCTGTCCTATATTTCGCGGCGAGGAGACGCCCCGTTTCTGCATGCTCGCCAATTGCGCCGTGACTCCTTTGATTTCCGCCGGGAGGGGGAAAAAATAAGGTTCTGGAAAGTGGGTTAATTAAGTTAGAGGAATCGTTGTCTTTTTTTTCAGATTCGTTTCAACAAAGGACGCTGCTGTTTTTAATTTTGGATGCGAAAGAGGATGTCGAAAAAGTAGAGAAGTAGCTCGTTAGTGCATTTTGTAATTTTAAATCCGCTCGGTATACGATTATACTTTTGTGTGTAGCGCGACAAGAAATATTTCAGTACCCTCAATCCTTTTGTGCAATTTGAAACTTTGCATAAAAGTAAAAATGAAAATAAAATAAAAAAGTATAACGTAAAAGTAAAGATTTAAAAAGCATTAAATAATTTTGATACGCATATAATGGCTAATAAGCTATCCGAAAGTAAGAGGAAGAAGCTTAAAAGCAGCCTTCTCATAAAAATTTGAAAGCAATCATGAATATTCAAAAAAGTTATTGTAACGCTACTTAAGTGACTGTACGCTTATGCGCGCGTATATATAGATTTTTTTCTCGCCGTTCTCATAGAGGAGGCTCCCACCAGTAATGCCCCGGCACAAAAAGCGGATTCTTTCGACTGATCGCGACTTCGATCGAGATTAAGATCTCCGGGGCACCTTGTGCTGCAGAAACGATATAAAATAAAAGGCCCGCGCGCTCTCGATATATCGCGATGGTCAACGAAAGGGGCGATCGAGGGAACTCGAAAGAAATTTAACGGTAACGCCTCGACTCATGAGAGAGCATCCATTAAGGATTCATTATAGAATAAAGTAGTACCGATGAGTCACGCTTCACTTAAAAAAATAAATAAAAAATAAAAAAAAAACAGTAATAACTTCGGACTATACATATACTGCAATTTAGGGAGTTTAATTTTTTGTCTCAAAATACAGTATACCGTCCATTAATTTTTTCTCGCCCGTAATTAATAATGAGGCAGTATCAAAGGGATATTATTCGCACGTATTATATAAAGAATAAAAGCGTAGAATGTATATCGACCGGGACTGAAAAAACAGACTCCTTCTTCGTTTCTTCCATCAAAGGCCAGCAGAGTTCATTACCTAATAGCGCATCGCAGCGCGGCTGAAAAAGTGTTTCCCTAAGCTCTCTGGCGCAGCTCGCGAATCGTGTTTACTCGTCGGCTTGCATATATACTTTTACGGCGAGCTCCCCGCTTCCCGCTTACTCGCTCTCGTTATACCGCGGCGTCTTCTTTGTCTTCGGGCTTTCGCGAGAGCGTCATCAGCACTTTCCATTCCCGGAGCGACGGGCGACTCTGTGCGGTTAATGGGTCGCATTAATTTTGTAATTAAATCGTCGCGTATAATAACAGAGCGCGCCGGCGCGTCGGGCCGCCTCTCGCGCGCGCCCCGATTGACCGGCAATTTCGAGTCATGACGAGATTATTAAGGGCCAATTACAGCGCGTTTTATTGGCGGATAGACGCGGACGCGCGAGAGCGAGCCTGAATTCGCCCGGCCACCGCCTTCTACTTACCGCTGACAGTGATTTATGGTGTCGCGAGAGTAGCGCGCGAGTCTCTCGCTTTTGCCGCGGAATCGCTTATTTATCGGACTCGGGGCCGTGCGCGTCACGTCCGCGGATTATACACTCTCTCTCCTCGTTCCCCGGCTGGGAAGTGCGCGGGTAAAGGGAAAAAGCTCGCGGGTAGACAAAAAAAGGAGCAGAGATCGCTGATGGTATAAATGATAGCGAGAAGGGCGCGATTACAAGCTTCCCTAACGTTTTTATAAGCAGGGAGCAGTTTTCGCCGTTTGTTTTTTTCATTGTTTCGATGCTGCTGCTTCCGGAAGAGGATTGTTTTTAATTATGTTTTATGAAGTTATGAGGAAAGCGTGGAATTAAGTAGTTGTACATAAATTATTCAATTACTTATACGCGAGACTGAAATAATATTCTTTTAAGGTTACATTGAAAATCAATTAGTTTGTAATGATTATTATTTCGCATGAAAATAATTTCCTTACTTTCACGTACAGCAGACGATAAGAGTTAAAGTTCAGTAATAAAATTAATTTTAGCTCATTTTAATATAAATCATATCAGGACTCTGTTTATTACCAAAATTATAAATGATAATCACTGCGTAATATCTCTGTATAAAGCTGGTTTTGATTCAATGTAAAAATAATAATTACTGCTTAAATTATACAGTTTATAATTCGGACTGCGGACATTATTTCTTCTTCAAGAATTTCATTCGATACTCGCTTGTTCGCTCGAGCACCTAAGCGTCATTCTTAAACCTCGCAAAAAATTGAAAAATGCCCGATTTATCATAATCCCCGAGGGGGGCTCGCTTATAATATTCTCGCCTTCGGATCCGATTCGAAATTCTCCCTGTTTATTTTCTCCTTGCGAAAATCCCGCGGTCCGTTGGCGGATCGCAGCTCTTCGATCCGGGCGAAACTCCCCCGACAAATCCGGCGCGCGGTACGAGTAGAGCGTAATCCCTCGGAACTTTAGTGTCCAGCTGGCTCATCTCTGACTGATGAAGCCATAACGATATTTCCATCTTAAAAAAAAAAAAAGCCGGAGGAGCTCCCCGAGTATAATTCCACGTTAATCTGCGAGCGGCGCATTCCCCGAGGCTGAAATTTATGCAGGCATACATATATCGAGAGGCTCTCTCGCTTCGATGTATAAGGGTAATCCTCGGCGGGCATTGCCGGTCAGGAGGCTGGAGTAACATGTTTTTCCGGACGCCGCGGGACGCCATTGTCCGGCCCGGTGTCTGTGTACAAAACAGCGTATTCACCTGGACATTAGCGGGCTGAATTGTTGACGCGCAATCGCCTCTTTTCGGGAGAGATGCATTATGGGCCGTCACGTCCGAGATCGGTTTCGATCGGCCGGGAATTCGAGGCTGCGAGGCCCGAGATTCATCAAAGCCCGTCGGCTAGGGCTATTTATTTTGAATGGCCGGGAAGGAGGGACCTGTTTCCCAGGGTTAGCTCGAGGCTCGAGAGACGTTTTATTTGAACGTGAAAATTGACGGAAATCGAGGCGCGGTCACGTTTTACGCATAATCCCGGGCCCTGCCTCTTTGAGAGGTCGAAGAAAACTTGTCAGGCTCTTTTTATTTCTGATAAATACGGATTATGCGGGTTTTATTAGTTTGTCGAACGTATTTATTTAGGGTTAAAAAAATTTTAAATCCTTAATTTATGGGCTTTTTACGTTTTTCTATTAGCATAAATTTCCACTTTGGAGACTACACTGTACTAATACACCGACTAAATTTAAATAATTAATATTCAACAAATTTTTAAAATATCAGTACTCAGCTTAAAAACCCAGCGTCTTTCGCAGCCGATAATAATTTCAGTAGCCCAATAACCTGCGCCGAAAAGGCGTAAGGGCCTCGCCTCGCTTTTCTCGATAGCGCTCCCACAAAAGCGGCAGTATCCGGCGCATAATCGGGGCATTTAATTAAGAGTGATGTTCGCGAGCAGTCTCATTTTATTCACGCTGATATTCCGCTCTTGCGGCGCTCCGGGCCTTCTCCCCCTCTCTCTCTCTCCCCGTAAATTCAGCCTGACCAAGGAGAAACGCCGGCGCAGCGGCGGCGGCGGCGGCGGCAGAAGCGGCAGCTTCTCGAGTGACTTACGAAATTACAGGCTACCTTCGTTTCGGCTGCGGTCTCCTTTGCTCCCCATCATATATACGCGCGCAAACGCCGGCCGTAGGCTAAGGTGCCCGGGGAGCTCTAAATTCGCGCGGGATTAGAACGGGCCGCCTCGTATAACCGCTCAAGCTCGAGATTAAAATTGCGTAATTAAGCAATTGATGATCGGCTTGCGTGCAGAGGGATTCGGAGGAGGAGGCACTCGAACGATGTGCTTTTGGTGACATGCGTGGTTTGATTAAATTCTCGTCCGGCGAGGTGAACACTCTATACGTTTCCCTTCTTAAAAAAGTGATGAGCGGCCATGTTGAAGCACTTAAAGGCTTGATTTGATTGGTCAATATAGTTCGAATGTCAGAATTATGAATTCTTTTAATTTTTAAAACCGAATATTGATTTTTAAATGTAAAAAAATATATAACTAAATCTTAATAGTTTTTACATATTAATGAATGAATGAATTATAGATAAATGAAATTTCAAAAAATATGTTTGAAATTCGCATAAGAAATACATTTCTAATATTTGTAATAAAATTAGAGCGCGCCTGAATGTCGTATCTATAAAAGTAGATAAATTTTGAAGTATTATGTATGATAAATGAAATCAGTAGTTGTTTCTTTGGCTGCATGCTTACCATTTCCGTTATTTTTAAATAGAAGTACTTACTTAAAAAAACCAGTCAACAATTTAATTTCACATAGTCTATAATTATCGATTGTAATATTAACTATTTATATAGTAAATTGGTATAGAAACTCTAGCCAAGTCTATTAGCTACGAAATTGACAAAAAAAAAAACTTCAGAATAAGACGGAACACAATAATGTTAATTCGAAAAGTAAATCTAGAGGCCCAGTTCGCCAAGGCCTCGCGGGATTTGTATTTAAATGTAAATGAGCTCTTAGATAAGCGCAGGTGTTGCAATCAATTCCAGTTTTATCAGAATTCAAAAGAACACACTTTATTTTAATGGCAACAAATGTAGGTACTAAAAGACGTAAAAAGTCCATAAAAGCGGAGGAACACGTCGAATCAAAACGGACAAAGAGTTAAAATATCGACGAGAGAGAGGGAGGGAGGAAGGGAGGCGCATTTATGATGAAAAATTGTTTGAAGAAAGCAGGTGTTTCACCGCAAGGCTTACGTGTATCGAAGGGACATCGTCCCACGACATTCTTCTCGCTTCCACTCACCACATCCGTCATGGGAAAGGCGTCGCGTGAGGCGATGTTTTCGAGGATGCACATACACTGGAAGATAAATGATACTAAAGAGTGCCACTATAAGTTAAAAGTTGAATATCGTACTAAAATTTATGCGGTGTTAAAACTCTGGTTTTAAGGTTTGAAAACTTGTTATTTTCTTATTTTAATAAAAAAAAAAAATAGCACGAACCTTGTGTTTATAATTATCTACAAGAATATCACAGAATCATACGCAACAGACGGATATCCAATTATATTCTGCAATGGATATCCTTTCAGTTTATCTCGGAATTATCAACATTCAGCTGCGACTGACGTTAATGTGTTATCTTTGAAATTTATTGTCTGACTTGATTCGCAGACTCGAAATAAAGAAGCCGTAAATGAAATTTTTATTTTTTGAAGTGACCGGGCTACCTTGCTCGTACAGTAAGTCCAATTTACGAGGAAATTTCGGCATTTCCGCACTTACTGACGTAAAAACGAAAGATTATATCCAGGAATGTCGGAGACATTATGATATCCTTTTGCGTGACTAAGAATCAAGGAATTTTTTCTTCGAATTTGTCACCTTGGAAAGTATAAATATTACTCTCTAAAATTCAAGGTATAAAAACTTCTTAACATAACGTACAAATTTTCCGCTGTACAATTCGATAGTACTCTAACAAATATTAAAACAATATTCAAAATCCTTTGAAATTCAAGCTACACAAATGTCATCGCAGCACTAAACAGAGCACAGAAAGAAACCAGACGACGTGTGAACCAAAAAAAAAGAAAGAAGATTATACCAAGGAAAACGTAGACCAAAAGAGCAGCTCTTCCCCATTTCTCATCCCCTTTGCAGGATCTTTATCTAAGTGACAGTTAGCTGCAGCGATGCGGCGATTAGTACGCCAGTCACTCGCTGCGACCAATCCGAGGGTTGTTTTCGTAATTGACTCGGGATAGCCTGGCGGGGCGACGAGCTTTTTCGAGCCCGGCACTTAGTCTTTGTCTAGCTGCGCTCACGAGAAAAGAAGGAGGCTGCGGACGCGGCTCTCTTGACGAGCGCAGCGTCGCACGTACGACCGCGAGAGAGAGAGCGAGTCGTGTATTAATGAGAAACGCCCACGTTCCTTTACCTGAAAGGACTTTTTTGGAGAGCTGCTCGCGCGCCTTTTTGGCCCCGGGAAAAAAGTAATAAAGATGTAGGGTACAGATATGCTAATCTGCGGTTCCTAATCTTCTTTAATGTTGGCGTTTTTCAAGAGTTTCCTTTTGCCATTTGTTCTACGATATAAAAAAAAAGAAAAATTTAATTTTTATTCGTTCTTTTAGTATAAAAAGCGGTGTAATGCCGGGAGGAAGTAAAACTCCAAATTTTCATTCTATTTTTTTATAACATGAATTATTTTCACATCAATAAATCGATCAGAGCTTGTCTAGTATGTATTTTTACAAAGTTTATTAAAGAATTTACACGCAATCATATTACTTTCACATTCGCTTACACGCCGTCCCGCGCCAGATTATTAATCCAAAACGTATCCCGGCAACTGCCATCTCGAAACCGCCCTCCAAATTAATATCCACCCGAAGAAAGCATCCCGGCGTCGCAGCCAGTCACGCACGCCGGCAATCACTATGCAAATGCGGCCCGGGGACAGCTTAAACAAAACAATATCGGCCGGCTAATTAATTAAAGCCCGCAGCTCCCGCTCGCCGATCCGTGTGCCTCGGGTGCGCTTCGTCTCTCAATTTCTTACCTCTCTCGTGGCGGCGACCGCAGGCTCCGGCCGCGTAAGTAACGACTCGGACGTGCTCTCCCCCCCGAGCGGCGTTGACGAGGCGGGAGGTCCGCGACGAGGGGAGGCACGTTCGCGGATAAAGGATTCGGAGCTGCCGTGATTCCTCATCGCCCCGATGAATGGCTCTACAATAGAGCTACACGAGGGGATTAGCTTGCTCGCCGCGCGCGCTGAGTTTTAATCGCGGCCGATAGGCATCGCTGGCTTTTCACGGCGGCGAGATGCGACGGATTTTCTTCTTTTTCTTTTTTTGTAAGGGACTGGGAGCGGAAAAGTGGGATTAATGAAAAGGGAAAGAAGTATTTATAGAAACTCCTTAGTAGAAATCACATGCTTTGATGTAAAATTTTAGTATTTATTGGCCCGTTAAGGAGCATTTTTTGGCCATTTTTTAAAAAATGGTGAAAAAATGCACCAAAAATGTTTTCAATTTCTATCAGGGTTTGTTTGGAATTGTTTTTTGTTAACTTGTTTTTTGTTAATTTAGGTGGCAATGTGTTTGAATAGCAGCGATTTCATCAATTACATCCGGTGAAATTTGCAAACACAGTTTTCGATTTACGTGTGTATTTTAATTATCGTTGAAATATCAGGTTTGTATATTCTGCTGCTACATAATTATGCTGTACTTTCATATCATAACGAATTAAATTGAATTTGCGAAAATCAACTTTGTTCTCTTAACAGAAAAATGAATTTTCTAAAATAAACGGCTGTTGACGTAATGTACCATCGTTTTAAAACTTTAAAACAATATTATATCAATGTTGTTGTCCTCAATTAAATGTCTTTTCGCACAGGACCAACAAAACCCAATTAAAAACTAATAAAGAACTCAATCAACGATCAAGAAAACGACTCATTCTAAGCAAGCGTCAACCACGTTATAAAAAAATCCAGACAGATGTAAAAAAAAAAACGAAACAAATTCTCGTCACTCTCCGCAAGCAGCGACCCGAGCTTCGGAATCCAGCCTCAGCGGCTCTAAAACAAACGATTAGCGCTTGCGTTCCTCGGCGGCGAGGCTCTCCGACGACTTGCTAAATCACGGAGGCTTTTCGCCCCGCCACCCTGTAAATCGATCCAGCTTCGTAAGTCGCGCCAGCTATTCGTTACCTCTCGCGCCGAAAGGCCTTCCTCGGCGCGAGGAACGAGCGGCGTCGAGTACTTTGCCCGTCTGGCTGCGTCGAGGAAACAGCTGAAATCCCGCATTTTTAGCGCGGCTGCCGCCGCTCTTCCGAGAGCGCGTCGAAAAATTTACGGCTCCGTGTCCTGAAATGTGCACGCGCGCGCTGTTTCTTCGGGACTGCAGGCGCTTTAAAAAATATCTTGCCGAACTTCGGAAAAGCTGGCGTTTTTACGTTCTTTTGGAAATAAAGCCCCCGCTCGCTTGTAAAACTTGTGTATTTGCTGGTTTGTTTTGTTTATTTATCATGATTTATATTTATGCTTGATATTACACTGAGAAAAAAGAGTAAAAATTACTATTTTCTATCGTTATTTCAGATACATATAAGAAGAAAAATAAGAATATTTATTATATTTTTTGAATTAACTACAATTTTCGATTTTAATATTTACTATCGTATAGTAAATATTATTATTTTTCTTTTCATATCTATAATTTTCGATTGTAATATTAACTATTTGTACAGTAAATGTTCTTATTTTTCTTCTTATATCTGAAATAACGATATAAAATAGTAATTTTTACTCCTTTTATTCTCTCAGTTTAGATAATTTAGCGTAGACGTCAACTTTTATTAAGAATGAATTAAGAATATAATTCAAGCGTCAAATTGTTAATAAATAATTAAAATTGTAAACTAATCAATAATAAAAATTTCAAAAGAAATTACAAAAAATACTACTATTCTTTTTTGCAGAAACCACACTTTCTACGTAGATTAACAATTTTTATCTCTAAAACTTCGTACAGAAACTGAGATCCAGGCGTATAAACACACATACACACACACACACACACATACGAACAACGTTTTTCAAACAACTCCAAAAATTACTATCACAAAGCTTCCTACAGGAGGAAGCAACAGGTAAGAATATAAGGTTAAAATTTCATCAGAATAAAAAAAGGCCGTATCCAATTTCCGTCACACCTCGCTATCGGCTTGCAGCTCGAGAGCAAGGAGAGCACGTTACTCGCACCTACCCCGACTCAGTAATTAAAGTAATATCACTGTCGCTCAGGAATTTACGATATTGTCGATAAGCGTATTTTTCAGAAATTCGGCCTGCTCCCCAGCCCGCCTCGCTCGGCGCTCCGGCGGCGCTGCCTCGGAAATTAGAGGCTGCCGGCCAATAACTTGGCAAATTAAGTCGCGCGGCTGAAAAGCCCCGCGAGCTCGCCTTTTTTAAAGCTCACTCGGGCGCGCGACGCGACCGCCATTTTTATACGTCGGGGCTCATTAGTATGCCCGGAATCGTGCCGGCGTATTAATCACACTTTACGAGCGCCTCAAAAGGAGCGCGGAGGGGGCCCATAAATAAGCGTAACGATATAAGCAGAAAATTATCTGCGTAAGCGCGAGATCGAGCTTCACGTACGAGGCCGCGATTTGTACAGTTTTCACGGTGCAGCGCCTTTTTCTCACGCGCGGATCGAGGAAAAACGTTGCCTCTGCCTCTCTTCCCCGCGGCGCGAGCGCGATTAATCCAAATTGAAAGCGATCGCCCGCGGATTTATCGCAAAAACTCGGCGCTCGACGTTTGTATATTTGCGGTAACGAGCGCGGATAAGCTCCAACCGAGAAACACGTCGTAAGGAAGGCGAGGAGCAGCCCGTTCTGCCCGCCGCCACCGCCCCCCGAGATTGCGAAGCTTTTTACTCTCGGACGCGCCGGGGAGGCAAGAAAGAGCCGGGATAAGAGAATATAATCGAAGACTAATATTTTCGAAGAGGGGTTACACGAGCCCCTCGATAGCGGGACCTAAAAGCATATTAAATAACCTTAAATTCAATTAAGGAATACACTTAGCGCTCGGGCAAAAAATCGTCGTCGCCGCGCGCTCGCTCCCGGCTGGAACTCGCGAAGTAATTACGGCGCGAGCGAGAGAGCTAAGCTATCCGAGACGAGAGAGAGAGAGAGAGAGAGCCAAGGTCTTATATTTCTGGACCGCCTACCGGCCATAAATCCGCGTTTTTGCTCGACTCGCCTCTGATTGGCTCCCGCGGGATGGAGAGCCTGAGAGCGAGAAAGTGAATGAGCTCTCTCTCTCTCTCCCTCTGTCTCTCTTGCATGCGCGAGTCGCATTTCTCGCTGTTATCTCCCCGGCTCTCGCGCGTTCAATTAGTTCAACTGACTAATTCGGGGAGAAACACATGCTGGCTGCCATAAATTTCCGGCGTGCCTTTGTCTTGAGAAATATGAGTTGCTAATGAGAAGTAATGCCGCTGACAATTGGCTTTTTGCCGTAAAGTCTCCGCCGGCCGCGCGCTCGGCCTGGGAAACGCGCTAATGTGTCAGCCGCGAATTCGCTATTAGTTTTTGCCTTTCGCCAAATTGCTTCATTACGAAATATTAATTGCTCGGACGTTCCTTTGAGGCGGCGTTCGTCCAATCTAAAATTTATTAATAGATCCCCGGCGTAACAAAATCATTGCGCGACGGCGCAAGAAAGCAAGCAAAGAAACTCCGACGAGGACTGCCTCTCCGGCAAAAATCATCCCACCCCCTCGGCCTCTCTCTCTCTCTCTCTCTCAAAAGCGCATCGAGATCGCATAAGAAGAAGAAATCCGTCGGCATCTGGCAGGGAGCTCTCTCCTCCTCTTTTTTTTTCGCCGTTCCCTCCCCAAAAGCGCGTAGCGCAGCGACCGAGAAAGAGAGGTGCCGACTCACCTCTCGCTCGTTCGCAGCAGGTGGTTACTGCGGCTAAACGGGCCGAAATGGCCGAGGGCCCGATTAAAAGAAGCAGGGGGGGGAGGACGCGTAACTCAGCGGGCACCATTAGCGCTATCTCTCGCCTCGGACGGGAGAAATAGACGGATAGAGTGTATAATGGGGGATCTTCGAATTCGCGGAGCTGCGCGTGTATGTGTGTGTGTGTGTGCGTGGGAGAGAGAAAGAGAGAGGATTGAAGACGCGACAGGCGGAACGGACGTAAAAACGAGGGCGCGAGGTAAGGGGTGAGTCTGAGTAGCCGCTGGACCGTTTCGGATTTCCGAGAGCCAATCGTTTCTACGATTAAGAGGATTTGGCGGGGATTAAAACTGCCTTCGGAGCTCTCGTTGATTGTATTTCGAATTTATGATGATCGGATAATTGGCTTATATATATATAATAAAAAATGTATTTTTAAGATTTAATTTGATAATGCTTTCACAAATTATTTGTATCGTTAAATTCCCTTGCATTTATCGTATTTACTGGAGCCAAAGTTTAATTATTATACGCGCTTAAGGGTAGGGTACACTCTAAAATAACCAAAAAACTCATTTTTTTTTTATTTCTGAAATGTGTTCTAGAAGTATCAAAGAATGTGTAAAAGCATTCATTAGAGTCAAAATGAAAAAATTTCAATTCTTAATTTTTAAATAATAAAAC
>UCOM01002141.1:0-29864 GCA_900474385.1 Ormyrus pomaceus | reverse complement strand
AGTTATCGTCAAATAACGAAATACGAAGTTTTAGAGAGAAACAACTTTATTTACCTCCTGTGTCGAAAATTTTGAGCGTTAGACCCTAATATTTTGGCTTTCTTCATATTTTGTCATAAGAAAACCGTGTTCAAAGTTTGAACAAAATCGGTGATCCGGAACCCGTGTACTCTCCTAGTGAATAAAAGCTTTATATCAAGTGTATAAATGTTAAAAAATTGCATATAAAAACTGAAGTAAATATCCTAAGACCTATTTCTTATTTATAAACAATCAAATTTTGATCAACATTATTGAAAAATTACAATTGAATGAAATTAGTTGAAAATTACTAGCATCCATATTGTAAACTTAAAAAGTGAAATCATTTAAAACAGATGCCATTTTTTAAGAGTACCAAAAGGCGGGATATTTTATATTTTTATATTCAGAATAAAGTTCGTTGTAAACACTTACATAAGTAGTTCATAAGATAGAAGTAAAATTCTAGACTACATAATGCAACTGACGCTGGGTCAAGTCCCAATTATTCGTTTGCATAAAACGGGATTTTTAAATGTTAGTGGCAAACAGCTTGTAACTGCTACTGTTTGCGGCTTCCGGTATAACGCATTTTTCTGTCGCGCGTCTGACACCTTTGCGCGAAAGCCCCGCATTTCCTCTCTCTGTCTCTCTTACTTCGCTGGCTCTAGCTGCTCTCGTGCACGTATATGCAAGATCTTCCGCTTCGAGCCTCAAGGTCGACAAGTTCTCTTTGCTGTTTTACTTCTTTAATACGGAAAGAGAAAAGGAGAAATGCTGCAAAGGGACCGGAACGGTTAGTTTTTTCGTTTATGACCAATCTCGTCTGATAATTCATTCGAACGGCATTTTTCGTCCCGTAACAAATATTACATAATCCAAGGTGTGAGAAAAAAATTAAATTGTACGTTATCGTTAAGAATGAATTAAATTTAACGAAATTGAAATTAATTTCTGGGTATAATTTAATAATTATTTTTCTAAAGGTAATTTACATTGGTATTTTATATTTCCATGTAATATTTCATCTTGAGTAGCCAGGCGCATAGAAACATTCAGATAATTTTCAGAAGTTCCATCTGATACAAGTTTTATAGTTGCTGTTGAACATAACACAATATTTTCTTCTTCACCTAAAAAATATAGATAAAATATTATTTTAAAAAGAAAAAAATTATATTTTTACATAATATTTCTTTTTTTGAAATGTGCTTTAATTTATTAAATGCTCATGTTGAAGTTATAAAAGAAGTAATAAATCAACTCATTTCATTTTAGAAGCAAAGGACATTACTTGCAAAATTAAAATTTACGATTTTAGATTAGAATTTTGTATTCGAATTTATAAGTTATTATTTTTTCGAAACTCACCACTCAAAATTGCTTTATTGCATATTGAATCAACAATCTCGATTTGATTTGTATCCAAACCGCCTCCTCCAATTTCAATTCGATTAGCAGAGTCAGAGCACTATAAATTTGAAAAAAATATTTAAAACATATCAAAATGTTTTTACTTAACTAATTTAAAATGATTAAAGAATTAAAAAAACAACTTTATGAGGAACGATATTCTAGATATACACTGTTTTTCGAGTTAGAATGATAAAAAAAGAATATTTACTAAAACAGTAACAAGTATTGTACACTGACCTTACTCGTCGAAATTTCATTTGATTGAAGATTACCAACACTATAAGAGTTAAATTTAAAAACCACCGGATAAGGAGCCCAAATTGAGCAGTTTAATCGCTTTCCATAATTTTTTATGATAAAATTCGGTTCATCCGTGTGAATAATATTACACGCTGTAAGAAAACATTATTTCTTGATGATTATAATGTCATTAATAAATGCATTTACTTAATAATTCACTTACGTGAAGACTGCTTCTTATGCTTGACAAACAATGAAAATCCTCTTGCAACTTCTGGTATCCGATACGAAATTAATGCTCCATTTTGTGAACTCACAAATGTCTTATCTGGTTTATTATTTGAACAAAATTCTAATACTTCGGGTGAACTTTGGTTTTGTCCTGTTGAGCTCGGAAATACTTCTCCATTTAATTCCCAACCATCTAAATACTGATTGAAAAAGAAATTTTTTACTTCTGCGATGAAATTTAATAGAAAATTTATATCTCATTTTACCTGCACAAGATTGCCAATTTTACTTCCATTATTGCATGGAACGTCAAAATCTATAAAATTAACTTCCACTACATTTCCTGGATCAGTTATAAAGTAAATTCCGCACACATTTTCACGGGTTGTTGTCGAATTGTAAATAAAATAACCAGTTTCCGACGTGACGAATACACAATCTAAAATAGAAAGCATTTATTTAATAAAGCATATATATTTACTAGACAAAAATTTTGATATGCATTGCAAAATTAATGGTTTTTAAAGTTATACTCACTTTCAGGTACGTTTGTTATAAAAGTAGTTTTCTTATTCAAACTTAATGAATTGCGCTCAACATGTCTTGTTTTCTAGAATAATATATAAACAATAATTAAATGTTAAAAGAGAACACACTTACTATCCTAAAATATTAAATTAAACAAAATTTTGCACCGTATATTAAGCACAGAAAACGATCAACAATAGATTTAAAAGCTTATGTGCAACTGTTTGTTTGACGCAGTGTGCGTACCTTAGAACGTGCGATAAGATTCATTGACATAATACGATGGTAAGAATCATAAAAAAAGATCAACAACATCACTTCGTCACAAGATTTTTATCTCGTTTACAAAATCTTACATGGAAAATTTTATTTCCTCCACTATTAATTATGTTGTACGTTATTTTTTAGTTTTAATATATACAATTGAATAACGACATTTATTAATGAGTGAAAAATAAAAATATCGGTAAAAAAATAAAATAAGTTTTATAATTTTATGAGAATAAAAAATGTTATAGACGATTTTATTTTGTGAAATTATTTATTTTAAATAATTAGTTTAACTTACTTGGGATTCAGCTATAGAGATGTGTACAAATAAAACTAAAAGAAAGCACGGAAACCACATTTTTAAATGAAAAATCACAAAAAGCAGTATGAAAAGAATTTGATGTCACCGTGAGAAATAAATACTTAATTTTAAATAGTCAGCGTAGCAGAACAAAAATAGGAACGTAATTTCTGCTCACTTTGTCGCCTGCTGAATTGAGAATGATTGCAATATATATACCGCGAAAGTAGCGCCGCCTTAGGTAGATAATGATGATAAATTTCAAAGAGCGAATCCGAGGCGATGATAAAACTAGTATTTCAAGTGTACCATGAATAGTAAAGTAAATATATAGTGTACTTGAAAAGTAAATTTATTAAAGCAAGTATTATATAAAAATTGAAATTCCGACGTTTTTAATTAGCAATACTTCTTTATTTAAAAATTATAAGAAGTATATCGTTGTATACACAAACGTATCCGGGATTCACGCAATTAATATATTATTGTAATATATTATATTCTTTCCCTTCGCTTACTTTAATTTGATAAAAACAAATTTTACCTTTTTGTATCTGTTTTACATTAATTGTTTTGAAAGCAGGTTATTAAAAGAATACAGGAGTGTGTATACAATTAGAAATGTTAAATGTTTAAAAATAAAAGTTCTGCTGAAAATTTAAATAAAAAGTTTCTTATTTTAAAGTTATAAATGTTTTCTATTATAATATTTTCAAATAATCAAGGAGCGCCGTCGCGCTCCAAAGGCAAGCATGGAAAAAGCCTGAGGACGACCGCGATGCTATGTACCTTTGATATTGGTTCGCGAGATTTTCAAATATTTACCGCATCGTTCAATAGCTTTATGTTAATCCTATCTAGGTTTAATAGAAACCTATTTCATTCTACACATGCGTTCAGAAAAAAGTTTCATGTAAAAAAATTTCCTCGTATGAATTTTTTTTGTTCTTCCGACTTCCAGTAAATAAATAATATATTACCTCAAACAAATTTTTCCGTCATAAATTTTTTAAATTATCAAATTACTTGTTTTTTATTCATTTTTTAATTTTATTTGTTACACGTGGGTCACAAGTATAATAATTATTATACCACGTATGATCCTTACAATCGTAGAAACGTGCATAAGCACTCGTTACGTACGAATAATAAAACTTAACTGATTATATGGTTTGGATAGAACAAACTTTATGTACTAATGAAAGTCAAGACCGTTAACAATTATGTCTTCAAGATCTTTGATCATCTGTAGTTGTAGTACTAATTTATCTGGTGTACATTGTTGCTGATTGTAAATATTACTTTTATTAGAAGATAAAATTTTGCGTTTACTGCTATTTAGAGATAACCCACCTAATTTAAATTACTTAATTATATTTGTAATCTATAGATCAGCATGGGTTAGACCCCTTGTGAGACCAGATTTAACGCAACAAACTTCTAATTCTCAAAAACATTTATTTGCCCTACTTTTTTTTTAATATTTTGACTTTAAACTTCATTTACTATCTTGAATGAATTTTTACTTAAATTTAGCCCATCAGCTTTTACTCAACTGTCCATTGATAGACCGATAATTCTGAGTGAACTCGTGGGAGAATCTATCTGATTTCATGGTCGTTTACTGTCACGCTTCGATCGCCATTCGTCGTTCTTTCTTACTCGATCAATGAACTAATTGCTTTGTAATGTCAGAATACGGTTTATGCTCGAAACTATCGCTTATTTAACTGTTTTAATTGGTCACGATAGATAACAAACATTTTCTTAAGTTTTTTAGTAATTTCTAGTATTTCTTTAGCAATCTATAACCGTAACTTATATTTTTATCTAAACTCGTAATATTAAAAAGTATCAAATTTCAAAATATAACAGAATTCACTAGCAAATGAAAACATCTCTAAAAACTCACAAACCATTCAAACGAAATTAATAATCTTTGAAATTTATTTTAAGCGTCTTCGAATCTTTACCAAGAAACTGGTATACGAGTTCAAAAAGCAAACCGATTATTATTGGCTTAAAAATTTCAAGCTATTATTCAAAAAACCAATCTAACCGTTGGATACAAAATTTTATTTTAAATAATTATGACTTTTACTAATTTAACTGTCTTAGGATGCGTCTTAGATTGTAAGACTAGAATAGTTGTAACAAAGATAATTATTTACGGAGGTAGCGTGACTCAAACGTCGAATATCTATTTATCACAACACTTTGACAAATTTAAAATGTAGAGACGTCGCAAAGAAGTAGTATTGCAAAAAATTATAAAATCAATGCATTATTTAGTGATATAGATGATCGCCTGAAATGTATTTTACTTATACACTCTATTTTTCCAAATTTTATTTTAAAAAATTGTTAAGCACCACTTTTTTTCTCTACTTGTCTCGTATTAATCCTATTTTACATAAATTTATAAAGTATGTAATACAAACTTGAAATAAAATCATCAAATAATTTATGTTCACAGTAAAAATAACTGTTGCGTATAGATGAGGGATGGTTTTTCGCGCCGCGAGTTTTAAAATTCGCAAGGACTTGTAGGTCTATTTGTTTAGTGTCATCTCACGTTGTATTACCGCGATAACATCCAAAAAATCATTATCCGGATACAAAAAGTAATGATCAGCAAGGCTCGATCGATTGAGTCACGCGGGGGGGGACTATATATATACAGCCGGTCTGCCAGCGCGCACAACTGCAGGAAAGTGAAGCGAAGCTCGAAGTATCCACGATCCTAAGGTCGATCACCTGCCGCGTTCACTCTGAAGGTCGATCGTATTTTATATCTCATTCTCTCTTCGCTCTTTCGTTCTTCCTCTCTGGCAGCCTCCTCACGGAGCATTCCAAGCTAATTGCGCCAAAGTTTTATGTACACAGAACGAAAGTGCATTCACTCCTAAGGCAGAAATCAAGCGAGTCTTGACCCAGTGAAACATAAAAACCACTCCAAAATCTTCATTCTCAAAAGCTTCCTCGAAACGAATATAAGAGTGCGCGGAAATCTGATTTTTTTGCTAATCTCACTGTATTGATGTTGTTTTCTGCTCGAAAATAATTGCAGTCGAAACTAATGGCAAAAGTAAAAAAATATTTTTTGCAAGCCCAAAACAACATGGCAATGATAAATTTTTCACTTTTTATCCAATGCTTCGGAAGAACATCAGCATTATAGATTGCAAAAAGAACATCTGCTGTAATCAAGTGCATTTGCGGTGTCTAGCGATCCGTAAAAAAGGTTTTATTTGCACGCAAGAATTATTGCGGTTAAAGCAAAATCATGACCAATCGAAAGGGTCAGTCAAGCAAGGCTATAAAATACACGCGAACTTCACGTAATGCAAATTCATCCTCCAGCGTCATCTCACGCTTCAACACTCTAAAGTCAATCACTCGCGATACGCTGTGCTGCAATTCAATATTGAGTATTTAACTCTGCAGCTTGTTGGCCTTCTGAATAAAGACCATTTCCAGGTGCTTACTTCGAGTGCATTTTTTTTTTATTTAACTGGTATTACAAAGAAGCTTTTCAAAAATTTTAAATTGGAAATTGCAAATTTGTAAGAGTAAACTACTTTTTTAAGAGCTTTGTATTACAAGGTATTCTTTCAAATACATTTTAAGTAGCTTTAATTATAACATTAGAAATAATATTACCAAAAAATTAAGCAGTGTCCATTACCCGACTAAAAATCTATATTTAATAGACCTTTAATTTTTTAAATATCAGTTATACTGCATTTATTGAAGAAAGAATTTTACATAAGCCTTCAAACAATTTTTCGTCAATTAAAAAGCACATGTGAATTATATAAATAGCGAGAATAAGTAAGTAATAAATAAAAAGTCTGGTTGTAGTAGAAATTTTTTTTGAAAAGTCGCCATCTATTGAAGAAGAAAGATATTATTATGAGATAATGAAAATCAAACAAAGTAATAATGACCTGTTGAATTCCAAATGCACTTTATGTCATAAAGGGTATCTTCAGCTTCATAACTAGCTTCTCTGTACCAATTCTTCAGTAGTTTTAGAGCAACAGGTATAGTTAACGCTAAAAATATAATAACAAATTTTAATGATGGATATTCATTTTTATTTTTGTTATCTGTTTATTATTAAAATTTAACTTTCAAATATCTTTTTTCTAAAAAAAGTATTTCGATAAAATATATATATAATCTTCAACTTTTAAGTATTGATTCTAATTAAACAATACATTAATTCAATTAAGCTAATATTTATAATATTTGATCAGAAGTGTTTTAATTCTTAATCTAAATAAATGTTGTTAATTTACTTACGTATTTTTTCATCGGATTTCGTAAAGGTTTCGTTTGAATAATGTCTGAAAAAATAATCACTATTGACAATATGTTTTTTTCAAACATCTTTCTTTTATAGTTAAGAATTACAAATTTTATTTTAGGTTTCGCAACTATTTCGAGTAAATTGGAATATAACGTGTTTTTAACGATTATAAATTACTTTTTTAATGAATAATATTTATAATTGAAATAGCACTGTAGATATGTCGCACACAGATTTATCTAGTAAATTAACGAAGATAGTTCGAATTGATTATTTTGAGTAAATTATAAATGCAAAGAGTACTTGTTCGATCGCGAGGAAGCGCATTTATCCTTATTTCTCGGTTCCGAGTTTCCAAAATCGCGAAAATCGTCCATCAGCCCTTTAGATAATTTTCTGAAGAATGACTGTGGTACCGGACAGGTCTTACACTGCTTCGGGCAACACCTTCGAGCGCAAAAGTTTGCCCCAATCAAGCGCGTTTATTGCTTTGCCGTAAAAAAGCCATACGATTGTACGCAAGAAGCGTTCTATCGATACGAAACGGACTGGCTTTAATTGATTGTGCAAGAACTTACTTTGGACAGTTTGTCTTTTTCTTGCTCGAGCATTCCATAACGTTTCCTTCAACAGAATCTGGGTGTGGTGTGGCGTAGGAAAATGTGTTCAATCATTAACTAGGAATTTTTCTTGGTTATGGACGTTATGGTGGATGACTGCGATGTTTATTATTTTTAAGCGTTCGTCATACAACTATAGGAACCGTATTCTTTAGACGCACGAGAACTTGTCTATGATCGAAGGAGGTTACTTAATTTTTCAAAATGTTATTAATACTTATAAATTAAAAGTAAAAGTAAACAGCGGATTAGAATAGCGGCATTTAAAAAAATAATAAAAAGATTTAATTCAGAATGAAATCAGCAACATAACCTAATTATAAAAGAAAACAAGCCCTCAAACGAAATTTTTTTTTGTAATATAAAATAAAATCCGCGCAACTACAATTTACGGAAAGAAACTACATTTCTTAAAAAATACAAGCAAAATAATAAATAATACAATTTGTTATTTTTACAACTTAACATAAATTAAACCATCCAATTTAGTTTAGAGAAAACGTTAATTAATTTTAATTGATTCACATTAAAAACGCTAGATGAAAGCTGCAGTAAGTAAGGTAAGTGTTTTAATTTACCAACTTTTTTAGCGATAAATTATAATTAAGCATGTCAAATAATTTAAATTCTTAGGATAGATTTGAATTAAGTAACCTGTTTTTCCAGCGACATAATCAGTAATGTCTGATAAATATTACAGGTGAACTAGCCTGTCGCCTGCCTTACAGCGAAAATAACAGTACACAAATATGGCGAACATTCAGTCAAGATAATAGAATGTTTGGACGGTCTACGGAATCGCGGACGAAATTAGCTTTCAACAGTGTCTGAATAGATTTGCAACGATAGGAACCATGTTCGCAGAAAGGCCTTGTTAGCAGGTAAATAATACTGAGAGAATTCCGCCCAATTATCAAATTCTCCAACTCGGGCTGCGAGGGTACTTCGTTAATTCTGAAATTCTTTAATTTAAAAAAAATCTTTTCTGCCATTAAATTTCTTTTTATTCTTGCGAGTATAGTCAGTACACTTTGAAAATTATTTGTAAAACTTGCAGTGCGCCGCACGGATGCACTGTATTCACCGAGTAGGTGACTAATAAACAGGTAGAAATAGCAGTCGCTCCTTGAAATTTGTTCCCGACTGAATTGAATCGACGGAAAACCTTTTTGGCCGAGACTCCGCTTCTCCGCGAGAAGCGCAGCAGCTATAAATAGCGATTTCTGGCTCGATCGGCAGGGATAATTTAACGAGAGAAATTCTGGAGATATAAATGTATACCGGAATGTGGTCGACATTGAAAGTTAAGGAGAGCGGTACTTTAACAGTAACGGTGTCTCCCGTAATTAAGTAAATTGCGTAGCTTAGCTCGCGTGCTCGTCTTGTATTATGTCACGTGTGCGGTATAAGTACTTACGTGCTTACATGACGATTAGCCTTTAGATTAGTTAAGCGAACGGTAGAGAAGAAAGTTCAAGGAGCTTCTCTCTTTCCTTCTCGTTTTCCCTTGCCCCGCGCGAGTGTGGCGCGGCTTTTTATTCCATTATCCCCTTTCAGCATCTTTTCAAGTTATGCCAACAAGGTCTAATAGTGCTAACGTACGGAGGAAGCGGGGAAAATTAACGAAATATCAATTTACCAAACATACTTATGCGTCACGTTAATTACTTAATTTATAGATATCGTTTCTTAACGGTCTACAGAGGGAATAAATATTTTTCTTTAATATGCCTTTCTCGACAGATTTAGAACAAATCTATAATTTAACTTTTAACTGATTATTTTTTTATAATATCTGCAAGATTTTCGTGTTTTTTTTTCAGGCCTATAAAGAAACATTTTTCAATCGGTGGGCGCAAAAGAAAAAAAATTTACTCGTGCGCCCGCCTGTCGGAAACAAGTTCCATATTTCTTTTTAACGTAATTAATAATTTCAAATTTTATAATTTTCTTTTTAATCATTAACTACCGTGCAGTTATCGTGTCGCAAGATAAGTCACCTCGGGCGTGCTTTTTACGTAAAAATAAATACACGTGTTACAAGAAGATGTTCAGCACGGGTAAACGTATCTTTTTACCCAGACGTGGGTACAGTGCTCGTCTTCGGCTCGCCTACGACTCGCACTGCACACTCGGACAAAAAAGGCCCACTTCTCGCTCTTGACCATTGACTACATTGTAGTAAACCTAAAACTTAATTCTGACAGGAATCTATCCGTTAATTTAATGAACAGGGTGAATCTTGCTCAGCCCCTTTTTGACAATATTGTTTTCAACTATTAATGATGGATGCACTCCTCTAAAAATTCTTCTGCATAATAACGAAATATCTTTCAATAACAAAACAATTATTTTTGTTTACTATAGAAAGAATGCAGATAAATTAATTCGCTTTCAAACGTGATTTGTCAAGTTGAACATTTTTTTGAGAATTTTTATATTTCAGAAGCTACTTGTATACGTAAAATGTTCAGTTTTATTTAAAATTATTTTATTTCTAGAAATGATGAAATTTTAAAAAATATAGAAAAAATATTTATTGTTAAATAATGAATCAATCCCGTTTAAGCGAAGATCGCGCAAAGACAGTGAACTTCGATGAAAAATAACGGTACCAGCGCCTTGAAACGTTGAGGCCCACAGAATCTAGAAGGGCAAGAAGCCATAAAAAACGGAAAGAAATGCTTGGTTGTTAAACAAAACGCAATAATCGGTCGTTTGGCGTATTCCTGTTACTCGCCGAGAGTGAAATTGTTTCAAAATCAATCTCGTAAAATCTCGTTTTACTCACCATGCAGAACAATGCGGAAACAACGAATTCAGCTAGGTATGTTCACCTCGCAACTTTCTTTAGACCTTCGCGGTGTTGCTGTAGCGTACCTTTAGAAAAACTCTCGGTAAAAAGCGATGCAGGCAAACATTAAAGAGAGGTACATTGGGACATGTAAGCCAAGTTCAATTGTAAGTAAACAATACTTATCAATTCGAGCGCACTTATATTGTATTTATAATTTGACGTTTCAGTTTGTACAAATATTTGTCTTTACTTTCAGTACAATTACGAATCACGGAGAGAAAAATGTTTTACTCGAAATGCTAAAGACAAGCAAACGCGAGACAGGACGGAGATAAAAGTTCGCTCGAAGTAGCAATAACCGTCGGTTGCGTAGCCTCTTAACGTAAGACTGAAGGGTAGTCTTTCACGGCAACGACTCGTGGCTTAACATTAAACGACGATCGACGCCTCTAAGCTTAACGAACGTCCGACGTCCGCGGATATACCCACTGGCAAAGGGTAGCCCGAGAGCACAACGACTTTCCTTGCTTTTATTGCCTCGACACCATTCAATTATCCCGGGAGATGCTAAGCATGTTCTTTCCTCCGAATTCCTGCCCCTCTCGCGGCCTCCCTGGAAAATATACGATCTCTGCGCAGCAAACATTGTCCGTGAAGAAGTATTACCGTTATTTGTATATATTACAATTTGCAAAACAAAGCTTGTTTACCTCGAGGTAAACGCCCCGGCTTTGTTTCTCGAAACGAGTTCTGTGACGCGGCTTCGAATCCACGGGTTTTTGCAAAAAATTAGATACCAACGGGTGTAAAACACTCGTGTCGACCATTACAATTGTTGATTACAGTCGTTGATGCCGAAGCTGGGGGATGCGCTTTAATTAACAAAATAATTCGAGTGTTAACTCTACAAATTCTCAAAATTTTGCCTGCGAATATTACGATATGATCTTCTAGCTGACCTGTGCACACTTTTTACTAATTTCTGAATTATTGCGAAAAATGATAAAAGAATCGTTTAAGTAAAAGATTGTTGTCCGAGTGTCACACAAGTTTTCGCCAGAATTTTTTTTAATTTTTCCAACTGATTCAAATAATTGTCTCCAAAATAATGTTTCAGCTTCCACCGAGAAACAAAGAGAAACTTTTTAAATCATAAACGAAGAAAAAACATGACAAATTTTCCGTCTGCCCATTAATCTATATTAATAGCTAAGAAAAATCGCCCAAGATAAAAAAGAAAATAAGTGCCTCGCGCGAATCGCGGCTAACAGTATAAGAAGTAGTAAAAGTGCCAACGCATTACGCATTTGCAAAGGAAAGCAGATACGCGACTCGGGAGAAAAGAAGCGCGCAGAAGAAGAAAAAAAAAACGATTCATTGAGCGTAACTGCGGCGAAAAAAGGAATCTCATCTGTATCACGGGAGAAGAAAACAGGCCCTTGCCTCGGGGGAATTAACGAACAGAATCGCGCTCGTGCCTGGAAAGAGTTTCGATATCCTCCTCTTGTTTTGCCGATTCCGGCTGCTGCATCTGCTCTATATATTAAAGCACGCTTATACGGCCCCGGGTGTATGAATAAATGTAAATGAGCGGTGGATATCTACCGCTAAGTCCGCTGCGAGCAGTCTGTGTGTGTGCGCGAAGTACGCATACCGTGTGAATCTCCGCGCCGTCTTACTTACTGTTCTTGCTCATTCGTCGAGCGTTCCCTTTTTCCACCTCTCATTCTCGCACTAGCTCCTCTTCTTTTCTTGCTCTTCATTTCTCCTTCTACGCCGCCGCCTCCTCTCCTTCTCCTCTGCCCTCCCCCTTTGTCTCGGCGTCCTTTCTAACTTATCTCTCGTGGCTCTTTTTCGAGGCGGCGAGGGTCAACTCAATATCGTCTCGCCGACGCTTTCGCGAGGCGCGTCTTCTATTTCTCGGCTCACTTTTATTGCCTTCAATCTGCGCCTGGACCCGTGCACGCAACCTGAAAAAAAGAAGCGAGACGATCGCGTGTCGGCTGGACTCGGGCCGCCGTGTACACCTCGCGCTCACGCGAAATACTGTCCGCGGCTTGTTTAATTCCTAATTAAAATATCGATTGAGCATTAAAGTGGCCAAGCTTGCGTTCGTTAGGGATGCTAATTGGTATTGTTACAAAAGATCTTTAATTGGAAAATTACTGGAACTTTTTTGCGACGAGTACGCAGCAGGTAATGCCTATATGTAAATTCACCGCATCGGCTGACTCATCTTTGAAAAAGTGAACTTGCATGAGAAAAAGCTGAATTAAAATGAGATGTTCCGATTTAATTAAAGTCTTCATGGGTAAATGGCTTCATCAGCGATCTTGGCGGGATTCAGATGTAAAAAAATTGGTTCAAGTAATTATTTGCTGCAAGTAGAAGCCAATGTCCTTTGATGGGTCTTCCTCGCCCAAGCATAAATGGTATACATTACTTGTCGTAACCATTGATTCTCTTAAGTTCTGTTTTCCTTGCAATCTTTTATGTAACTGTAAACTGCAATTTTGATTAAAGTCTGTCAGTTCTTGGTTTAAATAAAAAAAATCTAAAATTAAAAGATTTCAATTTATTTAAAAAAACAGAAATTAAACTTTTTCAATGATTTTAAATTAATATAACAGTCATTTCAACCAACTGAATTTATAAAATGCAAATATAATCGGAGTGAAATAAGAGTTCGTACGACACAATGCTATTTTTAACAGCAAATCGATGCATGAAATATTGCGACTGGCAAGTACAAATACCAGGAGGCGGGATCGTCAAGGTGCAAGAAAGAGAGAAGCTCGGGAAGAAAAGCAAAAAGGGAAGGAAAGAAATGCAGATTGAAAGACAGCGCTGTTTGCGCAGCGGCAACGGCCAGTGCAGCTTCCCCTCGGCGTCGCTTCGATGAAAATGTCCAGGCTCCGCGAAATGACTCGGCAGTCGCGCGCACATTCTCATTTGTCCGTTCTAACTAATTGTCCTTTTGTCATTGCCTGAGTCATACTGGTCACTCGAAGCTCTGTCTCGAAGAAAAAGCAAACAAGCGGCAGCGCAGCGGCGGTGGTCCTCTCGCGCAAACGCCCTTACCGCGGGACTAATGAAGACGTTATTGCGCCGCTAATCACGGAGCGAAGAGTCGCAATTATAATCTGGCGAACCGCCGCGGCGCAATATAAAATAAATAGCTGAAACAAAAAGTCGGAGCGCGTTAGTTTTGTCAAGTGCAATTTATCTCCTCCATTGTCCGCGCGGCTACTCGTTGCTCGCTGTTTACACGATCGTTTCCCCGATCGAGAAGGAAGTCGAATCCAGGCTTTCTCTTTCCCTTCCCCCTTGCGCCGATACCGCGTGGGTAATCCTGCCTGCAGGCAGTTGCATCGGAATCGTATTGCGCGGGAATTACTGTTAGTTTAAGCATACCTGACTGGTATGGCTTCCGGAAGACTCCGCCACCGATAGGCCCTGACCATTTTATTTTTCAAGTCGGCGCGCGGAGGTAACCCCCCCGCCACCGGGATAAGGAAATCGACGAAAGCCCGTGAAATTATAAATTGGATCTTCCCATTGAGGAGATGTGTACAGGCACGTATATAGGCAGACTGGAGCGCCTTCGGCCGCTTGTTATATTGCCCCTCTGCGTTCTTTCAGACTGCATCGCTATGATTGGAACTTGACCATGAGAATTTTCTTTTCAGCGATTAGAAAACAATCTATTTTATTGCTTGTCCGTTGCTTCCGATTGTTTCCAGTTTCGAAATGCCCTCCGCCGTATAGTACCGCAGCTTCGTACGGTTTTTAAACGTAATAAGCGCAAAATTTCAGCAGAAATTTTCAAAAATATTTGCTACTAAGGATCGATCAGTATCAAATAAACGTAATATGAATAAACCTGAAAGATTTTTATAATTGAATCTGCTATTTTAAATATTTAATTTTAAATATTTAATTTTTTATGGCCTTTTAGAATTGAATAAATAAAATTTATTACATAAACATTCTACTGTTAGTTTATTTTCAACATGGTTCTCAAATTTTTTAATTTTGTAATTATAAAATTTGAAATATAATAGTATCGTTAAAGTTTTCGTTTAAAAAATGATTGTTTCCATTATTATTTATATTCTGCATTAATTCAGAAGTAAACATTTTTGAAAGCAAAATTACTAAAAATTATAAATAATTAATTCTGTAGACTTTTACAATTAGAATACAAGACCAGCCTTGGCGTATATTAAGGAAAGATAGCTGTTGATGATAATGATATGTCCATATACAATCAAAGAGGGAAACTATCTATTCAAGTAGGTGAAGGCTACGATGCTCTCCAGGATATTTCGAAAGTGAAAATCAAGTAACGCGTGTCCTATACCTACTACAGGCATTGTCCGTGAACGCTTCTTCATTTTTAATGAAGTCGTATATGCGTAATTAGTACATAAGAAAACTTAGCCTTTAATTGCAGAGCAGCTGTAGATTGTTTAAACCCTTTTCGAGCTATCATTATTTAAAAACACATTGCCTTAGTTAAATTAAAGATATTGGTTTGTTTAAGAATGGAACGCATTTTAAGGATGTTCAGGCTATACAGTCTGTGTCAAAAATCAGTCGAGATCTAAATCAATATATTTAAATATTTTAGTTAACTTTTGCTTATTAAATGCATAAAAGTTATTTAACTCAACACTATAAACCGTATAAAAATGAAATTATATGAAAATAGTCTAAGTCTTCTCGGTTTTCAAAATCATACGTTTTGAGGTTTTCTTGAAAATCACTTCCAAAAGTGCCAAAGTTTCAATTTTTATTTATTTTACACTCAATTAGGCTTATTTTATTCGTTTAAGTATTTCTTACCAATTCACTAACCTCATAATTGCTGAAAAGATTTTTATAAAATATTAAACTTTATAAAATATTAAAAAATAGTACCCTTTATGCATTTCATAAGCAAATGTTAATAAAAACATTTAAATATATAAGTTAATGATTTATATCTCGCCTGACTTTTGACTCAGACTGTATAGCCTGAACATCCTTAATTGAATACTCATGTTTAAGTATCGATTCTTATATGCATGAACAACAAGGCGTCAAATTAAAGATTAAATTGTCAAGATAATTTAATTTCATGCAGGCAATGTTGTTTATAACAGAAATTGTAAAATGTAGTAAAATTATTCTTAATAATTTTGCATTTTTTTTTTAACAATTTATTTCCCTTTGTGTATGTATGTATTTTTTGAAAAAATCGTGGGAATTGAACTGCTTAGCTAAGGATGCACTTACCCGAAAAACATCAGATGTTAACTATTTTACGTTATTAGTTGCACTCTCTTAAGCGTTATACATGTACATGCGTAAATTCAAGCGAGTACCTCAACATCATAAGGCAGAACGGCTATTTTTGAGTATGCAATCATATGGTTAAAGCAGTCTTGAGTCTCGTAAATGAAAGGTCTCGTTAACTTAATGAATAAGAACAAGAAGTCTAGCAATTTATCGCCATCTATTTAACTGAATTAAAGTTCTTAAGATTTATGAAAAAAAATATGTTTCGAGGTTTCTAGGGCATTGTAAACATATCATTTGCGGCATAAAAAAGTGTTTAAATTTTATTCTATCTTTTAATAAATTTTAATCTGACGGTAGAGAAATTTTAGTTCATAATATATAGTATTTTGACACGGGTATATATGAAAATACACAAGAATCGAACTTTATTTTGTATAGCCTTGAGAGTCGAAAAATCATTTTAAAGTCGTAATTTTGAGTTTAGTGTAATATATTTAATTTTTGTTGTAAAAGGAAATAAATCTTGAGATTATTTCTAAAATGTTCTTATAATTTCATAGTATAAATTAGAAAGTAATTAATATATAGACACCCTGGTAGAAAGTTTCCGATAATTTCCGATAATATCGCTAGAATCTAGCTATATTTGGACATTCTAATCTGTGAATTGATTAGTATTTTTGTAACTCATCTAGTGCAATTATACACATTTAAAAGCCTCATCTTTTAAATTTGTTGCACAAAATGTGGATGCAAATACAGTTAATCCTTAGAGTCATAGCTTTTTTTGGAAATCGATAGCATAAATTTGAACTTATATTTTTGATCTGAGTGTACTTTTACCATTTTACGATTTTTTCGATTTTTTTTTTAAATTTTTAACTAATTTATTAGTATGAATATAAATGACTCACATTCGATATATCACTTCTCTACAATATAAACATATAAAGTAAAGATTATTTAATAAATCTGTGTAGTTTGGAGATTAAATCTAGTCTACATTTAATTTTATTGATTTTTTAAGTTGTCCTCTGTACAGGAAACTGTGACTCTAAGGGTAAGTTACAAAATTAACAAAAATTTAAAATTAAATAACTTTTACTATAGAGTACTAAAATAATAATTCAAAAAATTTAATCATCGAATAACGTGTCAGAAAAAGAATAAAAGAGTGAAATCTTGGCCGTTTTGAAAAGAAATTGCATATATTGCCATAAAAATATTATACTTATGTACACTGTTAATATTATTTTAGTTTTTACAAGTACTTTAAATTGGGCACTTTTTTGACAGGTATACACCTCCTTATTGAACATTCATATACAAATTATTACGCTGTATTATATTGAATTTAAATTAATTCATTCAATTAAAACAACTGTAATGTTTTATGACGTAGAAAATGTTTTTTATTTTTTTTTTTATAATATAATTTAATAACTTATGATTATTGTTTATCGTCACTTTCATCAATTTTTTTATCTTGTCAAGTTAATTATTATCAGTTAAGTCTTTAACACTTTACAAAAAGTTTTAAAAGTACAAAAAAAAAAAACATTTTATAGTATAATTGTTATAGTGATAAAATAAGTAAAATTAATTTATTATTATTATTTAATTGCACAGGCTGTACTGAAAATGTATGCCGAAAATTATATCATGGAGTAGAAGGCAATATCCAGAACAAAAAATTTTAATAACATTTTTTAATCTATATTCTTAAAATAATGTACATAGATATAATTAATACTGAAAATCATCAGTTTTTAACGCCCGGTATCTCCAACTATGTATTAGATTAAAAAATGCTATCAGAACTTTTTGTTCAGGGCTTATTGCTCTCTACACTTTTCGACATACATTTTCGGGACACCCTGTATATTAATAAAGTAACGCTTATTGAAAAGTAAGACGTTTCCTATATTGATTTAGTTTTCTAATTGTAATGTATTATTGAAATAAATATTGAATTTTTATCGAATGAATTAACTGGTATCGCTAGTAAATACTGTAAAGATATAGCTGCTTCCTTCACTTCTCTTATCATCATTGCAGCTAAATATAATCAAAACTGTTCCTCAAAAAATGTTCGAGAATACGTCCAGTCGAAAATAGCTAGTATTGGTCAACTTTTTAACTGTCTCTTTGAGTTTTGTGCAATAGTCAATTATCTCACTGTCTCTTTGGGTTTTGGAATAAAGACAGTCATTATAAATGCCGCTAAAAAGTAAAAAATAACCAATTTAACATTAATTAACCGATTTTTGTAAAAATAATATTTAACAAAATACTTTACCTATTACTAATATGGTAATCACTACTAATGCAACACTACATCCAAATCCAAGAAAAACTGGAAATAATACATTGCCTATAAGAGATCCAATACGACCGAACATCATTGTCAGACTCACTGCCATAGTTCTGTGTGAGAAAATGTTTGTTAAAATAAGATTTGTCTATTGATTGCATGCAGATTGATTTAACATACCTCATGGTTGTAGGAAATAGATTAACCACTACACTCAGAACTAAATTAACTGACGCACTTAGACATCCAACAAATAAACTAATCAGTATCAGAGTTAATACCGTATTCTTTGACCAATTTAGAGCTATAATTGAGCAGGCAGCCACAAAGTAACAGGCAACTATTGTACAAATTAATTTAATCACATTGAAATACGCAATAAATTAATTTTATCATGTTGAAAAATGTACTGGTTGATTTATACAATAACTTACGTAAAAGGTGCTTATTTCTAATGTAGCTTACAAGTGCTGTTGCTAAAAATGTGAAAAATAACGACGCAGCAGAAATTATAATTGTATTAGTGTATACTGAATTGTCTACTTTTTTCTAAAATCAGAGAATAATCATTAAGAGTTTCAGTGAGAAATTTTTATTAAAAAAGAAATAAATTTACCCTTATGCAGATCTTTTCAGCTACACTACTAACACTCGCAATAGTCTCATTGATCTTAGACAGTGTCGACTGATCAATAATATCACAGAATGAAAAATCTGAATCTGAATCGACTTCTTCAGCTTCTGATGCCAGCATAGCAAAAAGTTGAGGCTGCCATAATCGAATGGTATTGGTACTGTAAAAATCAAAACTACATCTTAATACATTTTTACTTTAAATCGATAAAATGTTTAAGTATATAAAATAAATGGAAATTGTTTTTTTTTAGCATAAATGCTATTTTTAAAATGTAAATTGAAATTATCGTGAAAAAAATTATAGAAAGATCTATTGGGCGCTTATATAATAAGAGATCACCATGTACGCTTATCGGGTCCCCAATAAGATGTGCAATATCATACCTAATAAGACTCTGATTAGCGTGTCTGCTACAAGGCTGCCTGATTAGGTATTGCCGTAGCTAGGGCTAATCTGGAAAGGCAATTTCATTTCTTTATAAAATGTTTCCTTAATTTAACAGAATGATTTTTCAATTATTCGATTATTAACCCAAAGTTCATTGTTCAATTTTGACAAATTGATTTAAAAAAATTGTTATCTTCATTTATTGTAAAAATGTTAATAATATTATTAGATGTAGGTATTTAATTTTTTTATTTTTATTTTCGTTTGCATATAAAAATTAAATCACATTTTTTATTATAGCATAATTAATTGTCTTTAAAAGCTCATGTGGCTGTATAAACAGTATATTATACATGAGTTGAACTGTCTGAATTGAACAGTAATAAATGTTTAACTTCTATAGCCACTTTTAAACACTATAAACGTTATATAAACGTTAATAAAAGAATAAAGTAACGTGTAATGATTTGTTTATGCTGTGTAAGTTTTTCCTATCAAATAATATAAAAACCCACAGTATCTACCCTACCTGCATCTATAACAATAATTCAGTCACGTACATAGTCATCTATGATCTACACACCTATAGTTTCTCCAAATATTAATCTCGTCATTTTCACATATAATTTATGTTTTCATTTTTATTTATTATCGCTGTATATTTGTATTTTCAATATTTGTTAAATTAACTCAGTCGTTTTTTCATAGAAAACTAATTTAGAGCAGGATTTAAACTCGGTACCTTTGAACTAAAAATCCTTCATTCCTCCAGACTGTGCAACAATCTATTTCAAATTTCGTTTATCTTAATCGATCGAATTTAAAACTCGTTTTTCATTGTTTTTTAATAAAATTTGTTATATATGTTATTAGAATGAAAATAATGAAAGATTATCAATAAAATGTTTATTACTAGCGAATTATTTATTACGAAATAATTATTAAATTTTTAAGTGTTAGTAAGTTTAAAATTTTAATGTAGCACAGGCCCACAAAAATGATCTGAACTGGAACAAAGATACGTGTCTTCTTATGCATTTTAAGGTGCTAATTCTAAATCTAAAGTGAAAATAGGGGATTTCACAGGCTGATTTTCTTTAAATGCCCTTTTATTATGCAAAAATCAAGGTTCACTACACCGTCAGACGAATAATTGAGTCTTTTATTTTTAAGCAACCTGGTACCCAAAATCAAAGCTTGTACATATGCTTCCTAAAATAATAGATAAGTGTTTTACTTGACAATAAACGGACAACTCGATCGTCGATTTCGATAGCTGAGATTTAGGGTACCATCTAGGATAATTGAAAAAAAGGCTCACTTGTTCGTCTATCTCAGGTATGGCAATGAAAACGTTAGGGTCAGCCTGTCGTTATATCAAGTTTCTTAAGTACCACATGCTTGCTATACGTGGAAATGGTGACATGTAAGCCTTTTGTTATCAAGTAAACTAATACTGATTAGGAGACCAAGCGCAAAGGGCCTAACAGGCCTAGGTGCATAGCCGGCATGTCCCCGTACGGGGCGGCCAGGGGGTCTTCAAAACTCATCGACTATCAAGTAAACTAATACTGATGCTCATTGCAATGAAGGTAGGTAAACAAATGAACCTTTCATTTTAAAGTAACCTAGCCTATCCTATACCAGTTACAGCTGGAACCGGAAGCTGAGTTGGCCGTTTGTTATCAAGTAAAACACTTAACCTTTTAATTTAGATAACTTATATCGGTTATTAAGTATACAATTTTTAATTTGTCGTACCAGGTTACTTGAAAATAAAAGACTCACTTATTCATCTGCCGGTTGAATGAGCATTGGTATTGATCTACTTTATTTTCTAATAATAAAACGGTATCTAAATAAAATCGGCCTAAGAATCCGTCTATTTTCACTTTAGATTTGGAATTAGCAACTTTAAATACATAACAAGACTTTTTTTTGTGAACCTATGTAGTTATTTCGTATTTATCATAGGTGAAAATTCCAGTAATTAAGAGTATAATTCTGCTACCATTTTTTGTCTTACACATTTATATAAACTTTTATATTTTATTCTCTATGTAGTCTCTTTAAACTTTTAAAATATTATATATCTCTAATATCCTTTTCATAGGTGTAAATTGATAATTTTCTGATATTTAAGTGTAAAAAATTATATAAAAAAATTATGTAATGTGAATATTGATTCGAAGCAGCCTCCATTATTAATCTATGATTTAATTAGATGTAGATTCTTGTTAGAAGCTTATAATTTTTATGAAATAATTATTTTTAACCTTACATTTACGTTGTTTCAACATTATTATTTCGACGCCGTGTATGGGAACACTTCCTAAGCGCGAATTTATACATATACATATTCTAATATCTCGCCGAAGGAGGACACAGAATCTATCTATTGAAGACGTTTCAACAACGAAAATTTGCGGTTGAAAGTAATGTATTTAAGTACAAGAATTTACATTTATTTAAATGATTACATGATGCGATTAATTTAAAAATCTGAAGCTCACCTTAGCATTCCACAAAACTGGATCGAAACCACCAATAAGAGTCTAGGTAAGTAAGAGCCCGAAAATAGTGGCTTTAATTGCAACATGCCTTCATAAGCACAAGTCTTCAGACTTTTTGGTCTTATTATTACGTCATTTGATTCCTTTGACGGTTCGTTAGTCACCTCGTTCTCCAATAATTTTATCTAGTGGATAAATAAGTCACTTCAATACTCCTTACTTTTAAGGACAAAAATAATAAAAAATGTAATGGTTGTATGTAACAAACATATGCAACATTTTCACGTAATATACATATCATAATTTTTTCAATATTGATTTTTGAATTTAAATGGAAATTTGAGAAATGTTTCTTCTATTACAAAAAGCACCGTTTTTTAAGTATATTAGAATTCGGTATATTTTTAAGTCTGTTTCTCTCCACTACAAAAGTAATTTAACGTTATGGCATGTAGAAATATTTTTTAAATTTTTATTGAAATCCGTTTGTATTTTTATTTTCAAAAAAATCTGGATCAAAAACAATTTTCTTATGTAATTATTACTTGACATAGAACTTTTATATTTAAATTATTATATCATTATTTTAGAAAAATACAAATGCAAACGTTAAAAAATTACATAACAATGAAATAATAAAATCTAACAAATAAAAGCTATAAAAAAAATAAACTACATTTGTATGAAATAATATAAAAAATTAAGTATTACCGGATAATCTTTTGGTGATTTGCCAGAATTCTTAGCATATATTTTCTGGAATACTTTAAGTGCTTCTTCGTTACGACCTTGACTCATTAAAAACTTTGGACTCTCCGGGAAAAAGCCAAGAAATAATGTTCCAATTAAAACGGGTACTCCAGAAAAAGATAAATAAATTTGCCATGAATGTATACTGAAATTTCCATACTTAAAAGACCAGTCTTGCGGAATTATCCATAATGCTAGAACTAAAATGAAATAACATAAATATTTTAATATGAATATATATTTTTAATATTAGAAAATACATTTTTTAAAACCAAATATTTTTATTTAATAATTATTACAAATTTTTTTCTCTTTATAAATAATTTAACTCTCTTTAAAGAATGATAAAGCTAAATCATGCATGCGGACTTGGAAAACTGGTGAAATTTGAATACGATAACATTATCGATGAATTTAATACGACAAAACGTAGTAAACCTAATAATAGTCGTGTGACCACTTAAAAAAAATTTTTTTCTCTAATGAAAGCACCTCTCTAATTGGAGAAAAGTGTTTTTCCAGGCTTGAAGAGGTCACGTTTTTAAAGCCTTATCGTGAGCAACAGCTCACGATACATAACTTCGTAAAAAAGCATCCGGTCCGATCCACAAGACTATTGCATAATATGTATAAAAAAATGCGCGAAACGCGCCGATAACACAGATTAACAAGCTTCAGATGTTTAAAAATTAGGAGTTTCTGAAACAATTTTCTGCGTAGAATTCGAAGGTGGCTTCAGAATTTACTCATAACATCAGGATTTTGAGATAATCTAACTTTTATAAGTAAACAAGGTAATTTTTGGGCTTAATATTCATGGATTAATTATTACAGGACAAAAATTTTCTTTAGTTAACAGTTATTGGGTGTCTGCCTCTAAATGAATATTTTTTAATAAATATAAGTAGGTTCCACAGGTATCCCTAACTGTCGCATATTCCCTATCGTCATCTGCTCTTAAATTTACAAAACCTTTAACTCCCATGCCAATACACTCAAATTATCATGTGCGCGAGATAAAACTGAATATGATAATTAATGATAACGTGGTTACAATGACAGAAACTTCATATTGCATACACTTTGATTTTATCGTAATTTTTAGCGTGTTATTTTATTTATTTTTTCGGAAATATGATGAATTATGTAACAAGGAGAATGTACGACATTTGAGTAATGGATTTTCCTGTTACTTTGGAAAATGTTTACTAATGTTAAAATATGAAGGAAGCCGTGTACATTCGGCTTAACGCTCGATTTTTCAAAAGTTATGTGCTCTTTTAGCAAACATCTAAGAAAAATCGATTTTTATTTAATCACGTATAACTTCTCAACTATTAATGGTACAGTATTTTAACTAAATATTTACAATAAAATTAAGCTAAAATAAGTAGATTTTTTATGTTATTTTAATAGTAATTCTTTGTTTGACTATATAACTTTTGAGCAAATAAAGATTTTTTTATGTAATTTTTTTTAATCGATAGGATTTGATCTCACCTTTCGAATGCCATTAGTTAAAATACTGTATCGTTAATAGTTGAGAAGTTATATGCGATTAAATAAAAATTTATTTTTCTTAGATTTTCGCTAAAAGAGCACATAATTTTTGAAAAATCGAGCGTTAAGCCGAATGGACACGGCTTCCTTCATATTTTAACATTAGAAAAAATATCCTAAAGTTACAGGAAAATCCATTACCCAAATGTCGTACACTCTCCTTGTAAGTACATATAGAACCTAAGCCAATTAATTTTGTGCGTATTTACAATCATAATAAAGCAGAAATGATTCATATGCTCAAACACATTGGTGTACTATATTTTTTATATAATCGAAAAACAAAGTATAACATCAAGATCAAGATATGTATTTGTGTAGCCGATATTGATATGGTGTGAAACGCGTTACTTTAAATGATTTATTTATACACACTCTACAATTAAAAATAAATTTACCTGCACCAACAATACTTCCAGCTGTTATCAGAAATCCAACAAACATTGTTATTCTTGGTCTATCTTTGGTACAATGAAATTCAGCACAATAAGTCATAACTGACGCATAAGGACCGCTTACACTGTGAATAAAAAAGCAAATAACTTAAAAATATATTACATAAATTGCATATAATTCATAGTAAAATCATTTTTTAACCTACATAAAACCAGTTAGAAATTTGAAGGAGGACAAGACGTAAAAGCTCTGAGATAATCCGCTCAAAATATTTAAAATACTGTCGGCGAGGTAACCGTAATAAACTATAGGTTTCCTACCAAATGCATCGGCCATAAAGCCCCACATTAACGCACTACAGACCATACCTAAAATTTACATAAGATGTAAGTTTAACTTTAATGATTATATATTTAACGTTATAAAATACAAATTGTTATAAAATAACATCAAATTTCAAAGGTGTTAATTGCTCGATTACCTGTTTATGTTTTCTACTTTGCTTCATATTTATATATGTAAATATAATATAAAAATTATATAAATATTTGTTAACAATCGTAAAATAATGCAACCCTGAAGTAATGATAAAAATTTTTCAATAGTTTGATTCAAAACATAATTTTAGTATTGCTATAAAAAAGCTTAAATTATAATGATATGAAAAATTATTGTTGATACTAATGAACAACTAAATATAATCAGATTAATTAACGAATAAGTATATTTTTTTACTAATTTATAATAAAATTTACACCGTAATGATGATTAAAAATAGAAGCTTCAAGCTTTTTCAAAAAACTCTGCAAAAAAAGTAATTAATATTCTGCATTGTATAATACTAACTTAAAAATCATTGTTGACAAAATAATTTAAAAACAAACGTAATTTCCTTAAAAAATCACATACTAATTAATTCTTGGTTTAACGATCTATAATTCGATATTAACAGTTTTGCTTTCTGTAAAAAGCTGTATAGAAAAAAAATGAATTTTTTTTAAAAGCTGCTTATAAACATTAAATTTTTGAGATTATTTCTAGAGAAGTTCAATTGATTTTAACGTTTAACAATTATGTAACTATAAATGAAAAATATTGAGTTAAGAATTGAAAAGCATTCTTTTATCTGCAACATCTCTACATTAAATTCTCATAGAAATGGATCGACTATTTCGCATTAATCAAGCTTACTTAATGATAAAGCATTTTTATTAAAAAATTTCCACGATATGAGCTAAAAAGATATGCAGAACAAATATAATTAAATTAAATGTTACCTGCATATACAACAGCATTTAGTACTCCTTTTTGAAAAAGGGTAATATTTAGATCGCATTCCGCAGAAGGTGCAATCATCGAAGTGGTTGACGTATCAAAACCAGAAGCCCATGATGCGGGGACGATTGCTAAATATAAAAGATAATGAAACTTTCCGTAACCGGTTGCAATAACAGCATCTTCGAAACTTGCTTCCTTTGATGCAGGGGCATCTTCTTCGGTATTTTCTGAATTAGATAATGTATGCATTAATTATATTTTTTTTTTTAATTAAATTTGTCAAGTGGATAAATTTAAAATTATTGTATCAGTCAGTTTTGTTTGTTTCAATCGTTAAATACATTTACATTTATATCACTAAATGTATCTAGACTTTAAATAAATTTTTTGGATTGTTACAAATAAACTAAATTGAATTTCTTTATTTAAAAAAATTCATATATAAAAAAAATTGTGTTATTAATGTTTTTAAAATAGAAGAAAAAATTTCTAAGATTTACTTGGAGAAATATCTATTAAAACTTAATGTTAATTCTGCAAAAATTTATAAATTTATTTAACGTCCTCTCCTATAATTTTATTAATTAAAAATAACCGAAACTAAATTAGTAATTGATACTTTAGTTTCGATAGATATATATAACGATTCTGTTTCGAGCTAAAGTAAGATGTAAATAGTACTTACAGTTTAATTAAAGCTACGAATTCATAATACTCACGTTGTTTGTCACTTAAGCTGGTCCCGACCTTTGGATTCGCGGCTTCATTATTAGACGATGCCATTGTATCGAGCAGTCAGAGCTTAATGAAAGTGTAAAAAGTTGACGGGTTAGTATTTGAATCCCCCCGAGAACACAAGCGGCCCAGAGGCAGAAACAGCTGATGATGAAATTGCTTCTCCGAGAGAGAAATCATGCGCACGCGTCTGGTCTTCGTTGCCGCGAATTGGCGTAACCCGACCGAGCTACAAAGCTTGACAATATTCCGACCTCATGACGTCTGCGCGTCAACAATATTATCACAGTAGGCAAATTTTCAGCTTTCTTCTCATAAGGAATTTTTCGATATATTGCAACTTATTGCAAACTAATGCTATTAATATTAAATAGTTAACATATCTTATTTTTTTTAATAAAACGACTGTAATTAAATTTTTCAATTTTTTGTTTAATTAGAAGCGTATAGTGCAGATTTAAAATATAAAAAAACTGACAAAATTTCGAATCGTAAGTAAGTAATCAAAGTAACGTCTTCATTTGGAATTCATAGAAAGCAGCTGCTGTCACAATAAAAAGGTCTGGTTCAAGCAATAGAGGTCACATGTTGAATAATTGACATACAATAGATTAAAATCTTAAATATATCATAAAAGAAGATATGAAAGCTAACATCTGTATTATCCTGATTGGAAATAGAAATCTATAATATAATTGAAATATTAAATAAACACTTTAATTGAATATCGCTCGAATTTAAAATCTATTTCATTTTACTAAAAAAAAAAAATAATAATTAAATTGAAATAAATAATTAAATTTAGTTTATTATTGAAAAAGTAAACTTAATAAAGGATAGAGAGATACACTGAGAAGTACTATCCGTATTATCTAAATAATAGTTTAAATATGATTAATAAAAGACTGAATATATCTTACACGGGAAAGTCTACACGCCTTTAGATCTATATATACGCAAAAACAAAGGTGTGTAGAGATTTTTTTGTTTTAATCAATTTTTTTGCTTTTATATAAAAATGCAATTGTTTTCTTGATCATGAATATTAACCCTAGTGCATGTGACATTGTGCAAATATAAAAGATAAAAAAAAAATAAAGTGTTCAAATAAAAATTTAATAAAACAATTTAAATTGTAAACAGTTTCAATTAACCGCTCATCACTCTTTACAAATAACGAAAAATATAAATATCGAACGTTAAAATTTCTTAAGATCAATATCAATTCAAAAATAATTAATCTACTTTGGAATATGATGCAGTAGCTTAGTTATATAGTTTATTAAATAATTTTTAATTTATAATAATTAAATTTCTAAAGTATGTTTTTATTTTTAATACGTTTATTCTAACTTCAATTACTTAACCTGTTCTTTTAATCTAAAAGAAAATTGACTTCAACTGAAAAATTCATTTGAAGTATAAATTGACACATATGTCGGTATCAATACTTAAAAAATTTTATAAGAAGATGCTATCCATACTTCGATGCATAGAAGTAACTGCTATAATTTGTACAAGTCATTCAAGGACAAATCTTTTAAAAAGTATTTAAGATAGAACGTAAATACAATCGTCTACAAAGTTTGATGTTTAATCCTTGCTTTTTAATTTTAAAAGCAAGTTTGATCATTTATTATGGAAAACATCAAGTAAGTAGAATATTTAATTATGGTTAAAGTCGCACTTAAATAATGAAATGGTTTCAAAATCATAAAGATACTTTGCATAATTTGAAAAATATTTCAGAAAAATTGTTTTATAAATTGAAAAAATTAAAAATTTTTATAATTTTCTGGAGTCCAAAAAATAGAAATGAAATCTGCACTGTATAATCTATATTGTTTTTTTTTCTAAATATAACAAACAAGTCTGAATAAGAGTGCCATTATAAAGGAATACATTTTTTTCAGAAAAATTCTTAGCCATTAAAATCTTAAATTTTAATATTGATGTAAAACAATAAAGTATTATAATTATATTTAAAAAGTATAACAGTATTAACATTAATCAATTTTTTTGCTTCCTCCTAAAGGCAGCTTTTTGCAGTTATTGTAAAAACATGTTATAATTGTATTTTGAGGTGTAAGGAATAAGAATAAATGGTTTCTGAAAAACGTTCAAATGGATGTGTGTGTGTGTGTTTATGTACGCCTGGATCAGCACTGAACGGATTTTCTTCGCTCACGGCTCATTTTTTAAATATTTTTTTGTGATGGCGGGTCAGAAAGTCCTTTTTTATGTCGCCTATTACCGTTTTATCGTTAATTTTAATTTAATTTAATGATAGGATTGAAACATTTCAATCGAACAAAAAGCATTAAAGAGCATAAAAATACCCATAATTTGAAAAATAAATTACTCTTAGCTCTTATGTTTCTTTTGTATTTAACAAAAACATGTTTTTTTTTAAAAAAAAGGTTATAACTCTTAAATTAAATAATTGTAAAAGTTTTAATAATTGATGATAAAAATAAATAAATTTTTTTAGTAATTTAAAATATAAATAGCTATAATCTGTAAAAATTTCAAGCCATTTTCCAGACTGCACTTAAAAGTTGGTATACGAATTGTTTTCGGAAGGGCTTTTCACGGTAGAAATAAAAGTCTTTAAGTCAAAGTAAGCAACAATAATTTATTTTCGAAAAGTCTGATTGAAAGGCAACAACACTTTTAGACTTTTACAAACGGTTTCAGCGAAACTTTTCGTACATTCGCAGGTGTACTGGCTTCAGGGCGGCGAGCCGAGATCTCAGCCGCAACCAACCGAACTGAGACGCGTGAAAAAAAGGGAGCGGGAGAGACTCGTGAAGTCTCCCGAAATTCGCTCGCGGATTAGATTGCCACTTACACATCCTCGCATGCTCTCAATCACATAAACAATCTTTCGGCCGGAACAAACTAAATTTTCAAAATTAAAAAGAATTTTTAAAGTAATGAAATTTATTGTTAATTAAGCTGGTAGTTGCACAATCATAAAGTTTTGTAGATTTAAGGATGCAAACTCAATTATAATTATTCGTATATATATTTGGGGTAGGAAAGTTAATAAAGAAAAATTATAATTTAAGATGATTCGCAATAATAACAATTTTTAATAGAATTAAAGCAAAAGGAAATAAGATTTCTAACGTTAACAGATTAAAATAATATCAGGGTTAAATCAATTCACAGTACAAAGACGCTCATTTTTTTTTTCTAACACATGCACGAAAATGGTACTTTCGAGTGCTTATTTTCTGTGAGGGAAACTCATAATTCCTCACGTG
>UCOM01002140.1:0-29870 GCA_900474385.1 Ormyrus pomaceus | reverse complement strand
CCCCCCCCCCCAGAGCGAAGGAGAGGCGATGAGCCTCTCTCGGCCTAATCCCACGACCGTAAACGAGCTGCGACGAGAATTCGGCCGGCGAGGATGAGGATGACGGTGCCGATGACGCTGCAAGCCGCGCTCTTTCACTCGCTTCGAGCGTATCCACGTCGAAGTCATCTCTCTCGAGCTCTCGCTCGACCTCTCGGAGGTTGCCGCGAGCGTCGCTCCGTGGCCTCTCTCGGGAGGCGACGACGAACAGCTGGGATAATTGAATTATTAATTTCTGGGATGAACTTTCTCACGGGATGCGCGCGTGATTTGGCGCGCGCGCGCGGTGGGGTATAAAAAAAAAAAAAAAAGACTGCGTTCGCCCGCGGAGGATTGGCGTTTATGACCGCTGCGAAAACTTAACTAATACTGCGTAAGGCGGCGGGATTAGCATGAGAAATCGTGTGGAAGATTGTAAAGCGTTAATTGGTTATCTCGTATGTAAAAGCGCCGAGGTGTTACATCCGCGCGGCTACTTGAATTAAGCTGTGCGTGAAATTACGCAGGCTTCTCTCGCTGGATGAGCTAATCCGAAACGGAGATCATCGGAGGTGGACGATGCGATATATATATGGGAAGAAAAATATTGGTTTAGGATGATTGCCTTGGTAATTACCAAATATCAGGGGAATTAAGGTGTCACTTTAATAACACTTTTGGCGATGATGAATTAAATTATTGTAGGGCTATTACTTGTAGAAATATTTGATTAAGAAATTTGGACGGAGGCTTTCCGTGCCAGTAATGCACTTTAAATTACTTTCGTAGCTTTAATTCTAGATCTAAAGTAATAATTACCTGCGAGCTTGTCGTTTTATTAGTGTATATTTGGTAATATTATTCTAAATTAAGTAATAATTTTTTGAGATTACGAGGAAAAATGAAATTTTTTATTCATAAATGACAGTTTAATGCAACCGTAAATATGAATTTACTAAATTACAACGATTAAAGTAAAACGACCCATAATTCCCATTTTTAGCTCAAAAAGCATTTAACACAAAATTAAGATTAATTCGTTCTCCAGGGAGAAAAATTGAAAATTTTCCCCGCGATGCGAAGCTCACCTTACCTAACGTTACTTAACGGCAATGAATGAATCCGATTGCCTTTTCGATATCGAAAATTTTTACCTCGCCTTCACGCGCGACTTTAATGCTTCTACACTTAGTGATATCTCGTTACTCGAAGTTACGCAAGCCTTACGAGGCAATAAAATCATCCTCAGAGACGTTCTCCTGTTTTCATTTTTAGTGCTTCTCCCTTTTATCGTTCGCTTATTTTTACCGTTTTTATCAGTACGCATTCTAATTATACATTATCCTCAGGATGAATGATTGGAGAAAAAAATGTAATTAGTTTTTCGCGATTTTTTCAAGTCCTATCGGTTGTCTAGCAATTACGCTTGTTCATCAATCATCTTTTTGAAAGTGTGCATTAAACCCTCCTGAGCAGTAATTACTCAACTACTTACAATTATTATATGTTCCTAAACTACTAGTTTTTTTGCGTCCGAAGAGTTTTTGTTTAAGAATTCATAAGCATATTCACAATTATTTTTTAAGTAATTGAAACAATCAAAATAGTAAAAATAACTAAAGACTTTCAAAATATATAAAAAAAAAAAAAACAATAATGTTACATCAACATTTTGCAGCAGAATAAACAGATTATTCACTCTAATATTACGTGTCGTTCAAGAACTAAATAAAAAAATGATTTTTGTCAATCCAAACTTGACCGTCAAATTAAAAAATTCCAGCACAAACCGCTCGCGGCACAAAAAAAGGTCTCTCGCTGCAATCCCAACGAGCGATCACAAGCATAACCAATGCAGCCCCGCACGAGCCAATCAATTAATTTCGCCCAGCCTTCGTTCCCCGCCTCTCGAAGCCTCTCCCAGCATTACACGCTCGAGGTTATACTCTCCTCCGACGGCGATGCTTCCCGATTTACACGCGCTCTTACGAAATGCGCAGCTGCTCGGCTTCGTCCGTCTGCATACAGGGAATCCAAGTTATCGAGGCGTCGATAAGGGCAACTTATATATATATATATCTCGCGGCTGCCTCGCGTATATATATATGTGTGTATCCAGTGGCGCGCAAAGTTTTCTTATGCGCTTTCATGGAGTGGACGGCTGATAAAAGGGCGCCCCTTTAATTGAATCGGGAGAGATGGACTTTATATTGGCGGGGATAAATCCGCGTTGCCCCGGTAACGGCTTCGAGAATTAGCGAGCTTTCACTGTTTTCAATGGAAAGGTACTATTATTTTGCTGGAAGTTAAATTAATGTAAATGCCCGGGCTGCTGGTTAGTTTGGTAAAATTGAAGAAGTAAATTTTAAGCGTTGACGCGTTTTCTGAAATAATTTATATTAATCGACAATTAGGTAATAGTATCTTCTGGATTTTAGAAGACGCTTATTATCGCGCAAAGACATTCATTAAGTTTTATTAAGATTATCGTTAAATTTTGTAATGGAAAAGTTAATTTTCACAGATGAAAATGGATAATGATAAAAGTTATTTATTATGCGCATAAATTCGTTTTATTAGCTATTGATTTCGCGTAAAACATGAATTTTAATGAAAAAGTATATGGATTAAAGGTAATAAATGGTTTACGATTTACAAAGATCTTGCATTCTCCGCTTATTTTATCAACAAGCTCGCATATTTATTTTAATACTCCGCGCACAATAAAATTAGCATCGTAATATTCCCAATTTTATTTCAGTGCCTTCCATAAACAATTGTAACTTATTCAATTTCAATGGAAAATTACAAATAAAATTACTTTTCAACACAGCATCCTTCAGACAATAATTTATAACGTATTAAGAAACACGCAAAACCTGCAAAAGCTTACTTTCATAACGTCAATTAAGCCTGCGATCCTTTTAATTACTTGACAATGACTCGATCTAAGAAGCTATTCACAATTCTCCCATTAAAAAAAAAAAAAAAAACCAGCGACGATCATCGCATGTCACACTTCCGAACAAGATAGAATTACCTCATTATCCCTCCAGATCTCCCCGTAAAAAAAGAGCGCCGCAGCTTTTGCCCCGGCAAGAAAAGCCGCCTTGCCCATAAATCTCCAAGAGTCAACCGGCGTTCAATTGAACGTCTCGAGACAGACGCGCGCTCCTCTATTAACGACTCGCAAAAAGGGGGGGTGGTGGGTGGGGGTGACCATCGCGGCGCGCGGGATTTATTTGACGTTCATCGATACGCGAGTCACCCGATGCACAATCGCATGTAGGTACAACGTGTACACTCGCCCGATGCCGCGAGAAGAAAAAGTGAATCTGTGTATCGCGCGTCCTTGGGCTCGGCGGTGTACACACGCCGCGTGCAGCTACCTTTTTCTCAATGGTCTCGAAATGGGAATGAAGAGGAGAGAGAAGAGAGGGAGGAGAGAGAGAGAAAAAAAAACAAAAGACCGATTGTTTCCGCCCGGCCGCTTATTAAAGGTAGAGAAGTCGAAAGGATCGATCGAGCGATACGATGTATATGCCAGAGACGGGGCGCCGATCGTGAATGGAAAATTCATAAAGAACAGTCGGGGGAATTGTTATTATTCCCTCTTTTTTTCCGAGCCTCTCTCGTCTCTCTCGTTTCGCGAAGAGCGCGTTTATCAATCGAGTAAATAAAATACTCGGGGAACATTTTAATGGCGCGCGCAGCAAAAAAAAAGTCGAGTTTCTTATTCGGTATAGGTTCGTTTTGGAAAAAAAAAGGTTGCTCTCCATCATAGATTATTGTTTATGTAAGGGAATGCAATTTTAATATACCCTCGGATATTTTGATAAACCGAAAGTGTAATTGTTTCGACTTGCAGATATACGCCGACTAGAGCGATAACGCGAGAATTCAAACGTAAACGTTGATTACGTTATTAATTTATTGCGAACGCTTTAACCCGAACCAGCGAATAACAACTCATTTATTGTGGAAACTATCTTGCATCGCCGCGTATATACAACTTTATAGAAAGTTTCTACGTCTTAGTTACGTTCGTCGATAACATAATCGGACGGAACCTATCTTTTGAGCCAATGAATGTTATCTTCCGCTTCTCCGAGAGGAACAAAAACTTGGTGTGTCTTTAGAGAAATTGGAGCATCGATATGTAATTTAAAAAAGCGTCTCATTATGCGAGCTTGTGAAACGCAAAAAGCGTCAAAGTGCATAATGCAGAAAAATTCGTTGCCGCGAAAAAATTGCAAAATTTCACGTAAATTATTGCTTCTCACTGAAATATTCGTAAAATATGACTTTTTACATAACCTCTGAAAGGAACAAGGGTTTTTCTATCGAGATAAAAAAGGTATCTGCTTATTATTAGTTTCACAACTTAGGAACGACGCTGTGTTTCCAGATGCATTTGTACGCCGTTTTACATCTTGATAATTTTGAACCGCACTTCGGAGAAAAACATAAACAACCCCATTGAATTTTAAATAAAGAACGGCCAAATCAATTACGTGATGCAGTTCGAAGTTGAATTATAGATAAATTGTTGAATATTACGGAAGACAATGAGAATCGGTAGAAACTTGGAGCTTAAAAGTGCGTTATGACGGAAGGGCCGAAGATTTACGAAGTCGAAGGATTATCGAGCTTTGCTAAGCGGCGATTTTCAATGGAAAACGACGAGATTAACGAGTCGTTAACGTCCAGGAAGATATTGGAATAACGTAATATTTACGGCAGGATCTTCTCGAAAAAGTTGTTGAATTTATGTAACATTATGTAAGCTCAAAATGGAAAATAATGCACGGTGATTTAAATTTTTCTCGTAAAATAAACGTTTAACCAGCGCATTTTGTATATTCATTCGCAAAACCGTATTAGAATCCCGTTCAACTGACGTTAACTCAGTCCGAAACTATTTTTATCATCGTGCAATCAACTAAATTGCCAAATAACTAAATTTCAAAGTTCCTTGTAATGAAAATCCACGGAATTAAAAAGCTCTATCTTATCCCGCCGCGGGACCTGCAATTAGCCGGATTAAAAAAAATGGCGCCACTTAAACTTGTAACTTAATTTTCACGGCGCAACGGGCAATTAGCAAACTGAAAAAGAAAACGGCGCGCCTAAAAGTTGCAATTTCATTTCTACAAATGAACAAGCAATTACCCTGTTTAATTCGCTCCCGGGGTGCTAAAAAAACGAGAGGCAAGAGAAACAAGACGAGGATGCGAAGAACTGCGAATAAGACGGGGAGGGGATAAGAGAAGCGATTAAAGCCGCGCCGAGGAGCCAATTACAAAAAAGCGCAGCAGCATTTTTAGTAGGTAGGAGGCCATTACTCCCTCGCAAACAATCGGCCGCGAACAAAAAGTTCGAAGACAAACTTGCGCCGGCCGGTAATCTGCGAAACGCTCGAGAATACTTATACCGGGAATCTCGAGGAAGATGGAACGTACTTCGCTCGGGGCCGGTAATCGCGGCTATTCGAATTCGGAGCCTAATTGAATGATCGGGGCAGCCATTAGCGTTTACAAGCTCGGTATGTATGTTTTAAAGGAGGTTGGAAGCACTGGAATTAAAGTTCACTCTGGGAAGATTATGAATATAATGGTTTTATAAATGAGGCGTCTTTAAGAAAGTGCAGGAAATGTAGATTTGATTCGAATTAACTTTCTTTGTAAGTTGAAAAACTTCTATTTTTAGTAGGTTCTAGTATAAGTAATAATAATTTTATGTGAATGAATTTTTTTCAACATTTTTCAGTACAGTGCTTATTTTAATAAAAATATACTTTTTAATTAAGCGATAAAAATAATTGTAACTCAAATGTTTTATTCATAAAAGCATAAATATATAATACCGAATAAAAATTATAATGCTCGTAAATTGTGTTACACGTCGATAAAACATTTATTCAAACTTGAACGTTATTCGAATAATTCATTATCTTTTGCTTTCTCACCATCATGCCAAATTTACTCCAATTTACTCCTATACGAAATACCGCCCATCTTTAAAAAACTGCACTCTAACCAGACCAGTCGACCTTGTGCCACATCTCGCTTCCCCGCGAAACAATGTAATTTAGCAAGAAGCGAGCTCCGTTCGCTTAAAAAATCTCCGCGGCCCGTTGATCCTCGCGAATTTTTCGCTCCCCAAAGCCCACCTCCTCGGCAGCCGTGTGTTTAAGGAGCGCTTGCGCAGCGAAATAATCCGAGGCAGGTGGGAGGATCCGAGCGGGCACGGCTGTAGGAAAGGCAACAAAGGCTCTTTTCTCGGCGCAGCTCGCGTTTCCCAATTTTCATGCAATTCCGCGGCCCGGTCGCTCATTATCGCGGTCTTGATCGTCACGGCAGACGGAGCGCCCCGAAAAAAAAAAAAAGTAGCCCGGCGAAATTTCCGGCCGCCGCCGCCGTCTGCTTACACGCGCTTACTTCTCCGAGCAGCGCGCCGCTACGTAACGGTATAACCTTGAAATTGACAATTAATCATTCGAGCCTCCGCAACGTTAGCCGCCCCGACAATGGCCCCTCGCCTTCGTATTGGCCAATCGGCCGCTCGAAAAATTCGGTCCTCATGCATAGCCAAGTGGCCTGTGGATTATTGCGGCTGCAGCCCCTGGACCTATATGTGGGTATATGAGCGATTTTCCGGGCTTCGAGTTCGAGAGCGAAAATATTGCGGACTCGCCGAGTCGACCGCGGAGGACCTCAAGCGTGTTTTATTGTTTCTTCAGGGGCCCCCCCGCGAGTTGCGGGAGTGTGTATATTCTGGGAAACGCTCTTCATCCGCTCGGCGATGTTAATTGAATAACTAGCAGCCAGTTTGTACACTGTAAATTTGGGTCGAGTTATTTTATAATTGGCGGGATATGTCGATTTTTCGTTTTTAATTGGGTTCTTTCGAATCGGAAAGGTGCATCGATATTGTTATTGAGACTATACTTACATAGCAGAAGGAAGAACTTGAAAATCATCGTCGCTATCGGGACGCCAGCGCGAAGCCTGGAAATAAGAAAATCGTTTATTTCGTTTCGTATATATATTATGCTGATTACAGTGACATTATGAAATGATTATTCAATTAAAATACGTATATATATATCGTAACTTTCACAAATGTTATCGTTCGGAGGCAGAATAATAGATAAAGTCATTGAGATAATATTCTCCCGAGTTCCGTGAGCTCGGTAGAATCAACAACACCTTACAGTTGAAGGCGATTCCTCGACGCAGATTACGTAATAGCCGATCTAGTTTAGCGACATATTTTTATTGCGCTCGATTTCATAAGTGCATTAGCATAGGTAAAATCGTTTTTTAAGTATGTCCACCCGAATCTAATCCTCTTGCGGGAACAGTGAACGTATTTGGAAGTTGTGAAAAGACGGATAAAAAGTATGTTAATTAGTGTTTTGATATGACGTCAGGCATAAATCAATAGTTGATTTTTAGTAGATAAATAAATTTAATTAATTCATTAAGACATTTATAAAAACAAAAGGTAAATTTAAAATAACTGTATTTATCTTCATATAATAATTCAAAACGACCTTTTAACACGATTTCCGATTGATTCATCAACGAGTTTTAGCATCAAAATAATAATAATATATCAATGAAACGCCAAAAAATCAAAGGCAAACTTCGAAAGCTCCGAAAGCGCATCGGTAAATCAAAAATCCTTCAGACCGCGGCGAGAGCGAATCCGCGCGCGCGCTCGAAAAATATCTCGCCGAGTGGCTTTCCTCGTTGACACTTTTAATATCGATATATCACCATGCAGCGGTCTATATAAGAATCGTACGCGATGCGTTTTCCGTAATAAATCAAGGGAAGAAGCGCCTCGGCGTTCTCACGCTTTTACCGCGCGGAATCGTTAAGACACGGCGACGTCGGTCGTTGAAAAAAAGGAAAAAAAAAAAAAGAACTCTCTCAGCCGCGAGGAAAAGAACAAGGAAAATATTACGCGGCAGCCGTATAATATCCGAGTCGGTGCCACTTTGCTTTGGCTTTCATTCTCGTGGAAAAATGGAGTACTCGGTTAGCCGTAATAATAAGTATGGGCGTTACGTGGGCTGTGTGATTATTTGTTTTGGTGAATATAAGATGCTCTCTCGCTTCGCTGCGAGTATATGTTCGATTTTTATTTGAAAATTTAATTTTCCGCTCGTGGAAAATATTAGCGATAATTACTCAAAGTTTAATATTGATAAAATGACGTTTTTGTATTATTTTAATTAATTTCGAGCCCTTGATTGCAATCAGCGATACAAATTGATAGATTAATTAATTTCAATAATAATAAGAGTTTCGAAAATTACGATTATTTAAAATTTAAAATTTCAAATTGTAATAAAATTCTGAATACTGTTTTTGGAGCCAATAAAAAGAGGGAAATATTTTTCTTTAGCAAGAGAAAAAGAAGGCCATTCGATTCTGAAGCCTGGGCTTCGAGGCCAACCAATTGCTTACAATTTGTAAATATTCATTCCGTTTGTTCTATGCCTTTTCCCATGATTTATCTCTACTTATGATCGCTGCATCATCAGCATATGAAAAAATAGAATTATCATGCAGTATATACCGAGGAAATATACCAGTAGTTACAGTCCAGGCTGCATACAGACATTTACTACTTTTACCATTATTACATCAATATAAGTCATTCAACATTCACATCATAATTTATTGTAACTCAAAAGCGAAATCAATTACCGCCATTATAAAAACTGTTTCTCTTCCATTTATTAAATTAAATCCAGTTTCGTCGCCAAACCACCCGAACATATTAAAAATAAAAACCTCGCCGACAAAATTAAAACGACAAATACCCGGCAAAAAAATCAAGGCAATAACCCGAAATTACGAAACGGATACCGAAACGAAATTGAACTCGGCGAGAGAAGGCAAAAAAAAAAAAAAGATTGCCGAAACCCGGGATTGAACCGGGGACAGTTAGGTCTTCAATCTAACGCTCTCCCAACTGAGCTACTTAAGTAGCGAATTCGGCGCCGTCTACATCTGGCTACTGGCCTCATATGGCCGTGACTCCCCACTCGTCCCCCCTCCCTCCCCCCCTCCACCTATCTTCATACACTCGTAGAGCCTTCGTACTCCGGGTTATTCCCCAGGCTAATCCCTTGGAATATGTGTCGCGTCTCCCTGAAGCAGTTATAAGCGTGATCCCTTGTCGAATAATGCATGTAAGTGCGCACTTTCGCCTTTATTTCCTTCGCTATTGCAGTTTTGAGTGCGAACCACTTCGGAGATATGGCATATATATTTTAGAGTTTTGTGAAATATATTCGTCGCGCTATTCTGGTATATGTCGAATTTACTTTTAAGCCAAAATTTTAACTGAAATGTGATTGACAGTTGATTCGATTAATCGTAAAATTAAATCTTTCGCTTTATTATAAAAGTACTTACGGTTTTTACGAAAATTTTTCGTTTCTCAACTTAAAATGATTTCAAAGTCGCTCCTTTGAAAACAAATTAAACAGAGCATTCATAAATTCAAATTAATTTTTCATAAGCGCAAATTCTAATTTATTTAAATTTCTAGATTGCGTGCCGGAATGCCTCAAATTTGAAAAAATTTCCCTTTACAAACTATGCAAACGATTTACGGCAACGTTTCCCGCAACACAGTCCATTTAATGATATTTCTTAGTTTCCTCCGTTTCGCCTCCTCAGCCAGTGACGTATCAAAACGACACGATACCTTATCAATCCCACCGCGATTGTGTGCAAATCAGTTCATTTTTACAGACCAGACTCTACTAAAGCTCCCCACTTCCTCCAAGTAAGCCTGTTAGAACATTATTGCACCAGGCAATTTCGTCCAATCCAAACCCTTCCAACCAACTCGCCACAACTTAGCAGCGAGCCTCGACGACACTCGAGCCCTTCGAAACCTAATAATCTTCTTAGCATCCCTCTCCGCGTCGCCGATAGTCCCGCGGCTGAATAACCCACCGATCCGGGCTCCCCGAGGCGGGTATATCGAGAGCCCACCACGAAGCGGCGGTATATAAAATCGAAGAGGGCCCCTCTAATGTTTTAATATTTCACGGAAGAGGAGCAACGCGGCGCAGCCGGCGCACCGGCGCCGCTGATTGAATTGCAGATTGCGCGCGCGCGCGCGCGCCCCTCGGTCCGGTGCACCCGTGAGCGCTATTGTATGCTTTATGTACAAGACGCGCGACGAGCTCCTTGGAAATATGGGCCCTCTCGGCCCCCTGTACGTGCCGCCCGGACACGAGCTTCTTCTTGCCGCTGTTTTACGAGCACCGACACACGTATGTATATACGTGTATATATTAGTCCTGCGACGGCTGGGAGTTTTTAATGGGGTATGCAGGAACGTTCTTAGGGGGGGGGGAGGAATATTTTTTCCTCGCTACTGCGCGGGGTAATGGAGTAACGGGCTGCATTAATTTCGGGGTATTTTCGGGATTATTATATAGGCTGCTTTGAGAGCTGGATGCTCGGTATGGAATCTATTAATGACACTTTGAAGTGTAGCGCGGATAATAGGAAAGTATAGGGAAATGTGACATTTTAACAAAGCGAGACAAAGAGGGGCGGTTAAAAAAATTCATTAGGGGAAGGTGAATGTGTACAAAATAATATTCTGCCGTTTAATTATATTTCTTCTTTTTTTTTATTGAGCAATTCGTTTTTATTATACAGTATTTTTTTAATGAACAATACCGAGGCAATGATTAATTAATTTATTTTATTTTGAGCTCGATAGCTTTTAATACTGGCGTTTAGTTAATGTTACAGTCACGACAGTACATACACATGTCAGCAAGTACGGAGAGGAATGTTCCCATGATTGATGTTCGACTAGCCCTTTAAGAAACCGAGAGGCAGTCGATTATGTATTGAAAAATAATTTATTCAACTTGCAGCGTCAATTTAAATGGCGGTGCTCGTGGTGCCTGCAGTTTTTCTCGTGACTTTCATTAACGTTTGTAAAAAAATAACGAGTCATTTTCTTTTCTGCATCGAGAGACTTTAATGAGTCTCATTTGAATAAATATATATGTGTTTAATTTGAATGTCTGCTACTCTGCATTGGCACCAGGCAAATGAAAATTTAATAGTATTGCTAAAGTAAATTATTCGTGTCTAAAGAGCATTTACAAAATTTTGGTTTAAATTAAAGAAAACAATATTAATTTTATATTTGAACTAGACTATCGTATTACTATTATAATTAGGTATTAAATTAATAATACAGTACAACGGCTTGACAAATACATATCGGTATATCCATTTGATCAATAAAGCAATAATCAATAGTTTTGTAAATAACATCATAATTCAATTAATATTTGTATGCTTAATAATATACAATCCTCTCAACCCGAATTCATATCGCCGCGGGTCATCACATTACAGTCGTTACACCGCCAATAAAGACCTTGCAACTTTAAAGCAATCATCATTATTTCTTTATCATCCCATCAAAGCGAGCACATTTTACTCTTCTTTCGCCACTATCACGGAAGATCAAAGAAAAAGAGCAAAGCTATTCTTTGAAAAATTTTCGTAAGTTCAATATTTGTAAAGCAAACTGGGCCCCGAAATCCCCTTTAATGTCTCATTGCGCAAATTGATAATGGACTTTCATTGAATAATAACCGAGTTCTTGAACCGCGTAATGAAAGCGTAGTTGCGCAGTTTCACTCGTTCGAATCCTCTTAATCCAAGGTGTACGACAACAGAGTCTTCGGCCGATAAGAGAAAGTTCTTCCTCCGGCCATTACGGTGATTGACACATCATTGCTCGGAACCCGTTTATTGAACTTTTTACCCGGCTTCGCGGGGATTTACATTTTTCTACACGTTTCTACTGGTTTTATTGGGGGATAAACTATACCGGTAATGGCGGTATTGTTAATTAACGGGAATCGGAGGTGAGTTTTTTGCATCGACTTGAATAAAAGAAGCTGCAGTCCGGGTATTAATCAGCTTTCGAACTGTAAAAATTTGAAGAAGCTTTATGCGCTATGAAATCACTCCGGAATAATTGGAAATGTATTGCAATTAAGAGAAAAAATTGAATAGACTGACAGCATGAAAAGGTATTCTTCAGTGCGAAGAAGGAAATTTTTTCTGATTTAAATTTATAATTTTCATTTAGATTTCCTTGATGAAATTCCGATTTATTTCATAAAAGTAAAATGGCATTGTAAAAATTAAAAAGAATCTTTTTTATAATGAGGATGTTTTCAACATTTTCTTTGCATGAAAAACGATATTAAAAAGTACAATAATACATTTTGCATTTCATTCCTGATTTATAAATGCATTAAAAAATTTACATTTTACTGTGCCTCCATGTCTTACTTCGTGGCGGTCCATTAAAGCAGGATCTTGTGTTTAACCATCACATTATCAAACTGTAATTACTGACCCAAAAAGAAACTTTCAAACACGAGAAAGACATGCAATAAGAATTGTTTTTCAAGATTCGAAGAGTATTATCGTGACAATACAGGTTTACCAATATTTTAAAGCACACTGATCTTATAATCCATACAAAAAATTTCGACAATTATTACTTTTCTAAACTTACAAACTATTGAATCTTTTTACTTTTTTATTTAGATTCAAGAACTAAACATAACATTAAATTTCATCGTAGAATTGATAAAACTATGTTTAAACCCTTCGCGACCTTTGCCTACCACGTAACTGAATAAATTCACCCTCCCTTTAACAACACCGCCACCGTCCATCCCAAAAAAATCCCGAAGCACATCCCAAGCCCAAACGAGCACTCGTCGCATGTCCTTCCGCCAACGATCGCCTGCAGCGGCCTCCGCGGGAAATCCTCTCGACTCGACGATGACGAACGGCTCGGCTCGGCGAACCTGCCTCTCGCGCGTAATCGCGGGTGAAAGTGCGTGGCGTCCGACTGGGATTCATAATGCGGCAGAGAGGCCCCTCTCTCTCCTTTCCGGAGAAGGCTCTCCGCGTTAATGCGCCCGATAAATCAGCCGCGCGGCTCCTCTTCCCGCCGTCTGCGTGTATGTGTGTGTGTGGGTGGGTGTTAGTTTCGTTAGGCGTAGATATTAATTACGGCCGACGAGAGCGTTTGACGAAAATAAACGCCGGGGATGTGAAAGTTTTGACGACGCTGACTGATCGGGGGAACTCGGCCCGGCCGAGGTGCTTACAGGCGTGATTTGTTGCCGAGGATGTTAGCATGGGATCGCTGACGTTTAGGAAGCATTGTTTAGACTGGTAATGTTGGAATGTATCAGGCGTTTATTAATAAGCTGCTCTTTTTTTATAAGAGGATGATTTATAGTATGGAGATGGGCACTTTTTATTGGTACTTAGTATCGTGGTACTTTACTTAGTTTCTAAAAAACTTCATTAACTTTCTATCGCGAGGAAAATGAGTATTTTGTCTGATTTTTAAGGCAACGTCAATATTTGGTTGTAATTTTGTTTTTAATTAAAATCGTGGTTTTCTGAATTTAAAAAAACAGTACTTGCATCCATTAATTATCTTAATGTTGATAGTTTTGATGAAATAGTACTATTCATTGCGGTTATTAGTTGAAGTTGTGAAAGTTTTGTTGTACGGCTTGTTTTGATGACAGAGAATAATTCTCTTCAAATTATAGTTTACCATTTAGTTATGATTATACATTTTTTTCTGATTAAATTATCAAAATTATCTTTTTTTAAGTAAATAAAATCCTAAACATTAAATTACTTTATTAAGTTGTACAATTACTAAACATTGTGAATTTACTGTACAACTCTAAAAATTAACTTTAAATAATTTCGAATATAATAATAAATGAAGTAATTTATAAATCATTAATTATTTCATTTACGAAATAACATAAAAAATTAATGATGACTTTATTTTTTTCAACAAAGTATTTTCATTCGTTTGATAACATTGTCTTAAAACTAAAAGCTTAATTAATAAATAAATAATACTTTATTACTCATAAATTATTATTTAGACTTTAAATTGAAAAAGTTTTATTATAGCCGTTTGTTTATAAAAGCAATGAAAATGTGAAAGTTTGCGGAACGTTGACGACGGCTAATAATTACGAGAAAATTGTACAGTTTACCGCTCATATTTGTTGTGCCAACTTTTTAGAGTGTTCACATATATTTTATGCTATAATTATTTAATTATTTACATTACACGGATGTGAATAGAGTATATTTCAATAACAGACTTTTTTCTTCTTTTATCAAAAGAATAAGATATTCATATATTAAATGCAATCTTTCAGGCAGAAAGAATGAGCCTTTTATATACATTTTCTCGCAAATTAGAAGCTTGCATATATTTAAAGATCGTTAGCCAATCGTCATAACAAGGTAAAAATTGAACTTTCTCTCTTTGATTGTGTCTTCAAAATTTCCTCCTAATTTATTCATGAATCTTTAACTCCTATCATTCAAATACATCTTGTCAGTCGAAATGACGAAGTGGGTCTTAAATCTCGGTTTATTCGGCGATTCAAAGGAAATTTGCTTTACGATCTTTTAAGGATTTTGTCAGATTTTGATGCGCAAAACGCTTTTACTGTAAAGAGCAATTTTAGAAAATGTTACAATCACAAAGTTTTAATCTTCGAAATTCTTGGAGGTCCCCTGTTTTATGTCCCGCAGTTCGCTTTTAGTGGAAAAGTTTTGGCATTTTTATTAATTTTTACGATGACTTGAAGCCCCGAGTACGAATGATCATAAAACTATAAGTCGTAAAAAAGTAAAACGCTCCCGGGTACTTTTAAAAATCTATTTTTAATCAAATTAAATCTTATTTACAAAGAGTAGAGTAGACGTTGGGCAACGAGAGTATTTGAAAACTGTGGAGGATCTTACTGCACTAAATTATAATTATATATGTTAAGAAGGCAGGTTGTTTTGACGTAAAATCGTTCATGGATAAGTTCTCTAATGTCTTCACCTGTTACTTATTAGGTCATTATTCATACATAAAATATAGAGAACGGTATAGGCTCTGAAATTACACTATGGTGCGTGCAATAAAAGCGTAAAAATTTAACAATGATCTCAATCATTTACAATACAATTATTTTTAATAAAATTTACAAAACACTCTGTATATTGAAACTTTTCATTATAAAAATGAAAATGATTCCATTAACGCGGCGAAGCACCAAACTCTCTATTTATCACCCTCCACAATAAAAAAAAAAAAAAAAAAAAAAAAAAAAGCTATTTTCCATCGATTGACAAACACTCCCGCACAACAGTTCCCTTTCAAAAGGAAATCGCCTCCGAAAGATCGCAAAGCTCAGCATCGATCATTCCAATCTCCGTCCATTCATCGGCGCATACTCCGAATTCATCGGTCCTTCCCCCCCGCGACACACCGCGCGTATTCACGCTCTCCGATTGTTCGCGCCGCGACTCGGGTGAAAAACGTCGCTCTGAAAACCCGCGAGAGCCGCGCGCGCGAGCGGAAAAGCAGCCGCGAACGCGTCCTAATGCAACGTAATAATCGGCGTAATGCGCGTGCGCGCGCATTACGCCGCGCGAACGTCCGATGCGCTCGAAACTCGTGTGTGCGAGTTTACTTACGGCCCGCTGCAGATTCTACTTTCGACACGAGCGAGCTGCGCCGCTGCCTTTCTCGACGCGCGCGCTGCACTTGTAGCTGTTTGTAACAGCGGAGACTCGCGCCGGGATAAATCCGCTCGATCGGACGGAGTGTGCAATGGGTATATCGTTGCCGCTTTTTTTTTAGGTGTTTTATGTGTTTTTATTGCGGAGTGCCGCGGCTAAGGGCTTAGCTCATTTTGATTGGGGGATCTGAGGAAAGTGGCGTTATGTCGGTATTGTGGGGGATGTTAAGTATTGGGGAATATAGGTTGTAATGGAGTCATTAGTTCCTCTTACAAGTTTTAAGAATTTAAGAGAAAATACTTGTGCAATTCCATTACACGAGCGGTGGGAAGAAAGATTAATTGGAATTCAAAATATACGTACTGTCAACATGGTAGTTAAACATTTTAATCAGGAGTAAAGTTTTTCTTATTTTTATAACATTAACAAGTCAAAATTCTAAAGTGAAAAATAATAATTTACGTTTTACACTTGTATAAATTAATTCGTTATAAATGCATAATAGTTAATCGCCCAACAATGACTACGATGCAACAAAATTCAACAAAAACTAAATTACACATACTAAATCACCTAACGCGTTTGCACAAAGCCGTCAAAGCGAGAAATTTGAAAAGAGCGACCGCTCAAACAGACTACTCCAAGACTCGACAAAAGAGCCCGTCAAAACATTTCAAAGCCAATAAAAGTACCACTCGAAAAATAAAGCTCCCCGCAAACCAGGCGGCTACACTCGCGCGGTAAATAAGATATTACGGCCGCGATTTTGCGCCCCGGGGCCATCCTCGCCGAGAGAGAGAGAGAGATCGTCGGTCGACGGCGCGCGAACCCGAGAGCCGCGTCAAATCTAATTCCGCGGAGTGGGAGAGTCAGCCGCTGCTGCACGTATAAGTACCGCGCGCATGCACACGTATATACGCGCGCGTTGAGCAACGCGGATCGGCGGAGATACACAATCGCGGAGAGAGGAGATCGGGAGCAGATGCCTGAAGATTGGCTGGAGGAGGCTTCTATTTTATCGGGAGGCTTTTTGCAAACGTTAATAATGGACTATTATTTGCACGTTTTCTTTTTTTTTTTTTGCATTTCTATCGGCTGGGCTCGGAGACGATTTCATTTTCTGGCTTCGCTCGGATTGCGAATTGAAACGTGGAGACGGTGCTGAATTTTTTAGCGACTGAGGTCTTTATTACGAAGTAACGAGGAGTGGAGTAAAAGGGAAATATAGTAAGTATTTTTTTTTTAAAATATGAATTTTAAAATCTCCACGGAGATTTCTTTTTTATTTTTTATGAAAAACATTACATAATAATATTAATGATAATTTTACGAGGAAACTGAATAGTAGATAATACGCAATCACTATAATAAATGAAAATAATCTTACAAATAGCTTAGTAGCTATAAATTACAAATCACCAAGTGATAATTTGATACCCAATTTGATATTCATCGTTCAAACGTTTTTATCCGAACCCCATCAATTTCCGTAAACTCCTCTAATACCATTAAAATCTGCATAAAATCCCGCGAACACCTCGGACCGTCAGAAAATTGGAGATCCCAACGAAAACCGGAAGGTCGCCGAATATCAATCATAAAAGCAGATACCTCGCAGCGTCGCGTACACAGAGACGACGCGCGAAACGACGGCATGCATAATTGAATGTCCGGAAATTATTCGTTTAGCGCAACGCGCGAAACGCCGCGTCGTATAACGGAGCGTTTAATTAAGGAGAGTGCAGCGCGAGTCGCGCGCGCCGACGTTAATCAGTGAACGGCGTCGCGGGGAGAGGAAGCTTTTTATTAACGGACAAATCGTAACTTCTGCGTCAAGCTCGAGCCGAACAAAGCCGGAGTCGTACTTTTTTCTTCTTGTCCGGGCTCGAGGAATTGTTTGCTTCTTTGAGCAGGGATAATTTGCGTTGCTTTGTGTTCGATATGCAGTGGAAAAGGGGGCGGGGATTATATACGTCGATGTTAACTTTGTACTTTGAAATTGAAATGTGATAATTGAATTTGTTTATTCTTCCAATTATTCCTTTGAGGGATTATTGGTAGCGGCAATTCTTCGAAAAGAATACTAAAATTTCTAATTAAGAGCTTGAATATTCATAGATTATACAACACATTGTTATCATTATTCATCGATCTCTCCGTGTACTCCAATTTGTGCATTACACTTTCAATCGAAAATTCATGATAAATACCGCACGAAACGCAACTATAATGTTCCAAAACGCACTCGTGCAGTCACAAAGTATATAGGTTGCGCAATTCTCATTAGGGGAAATCCGCCGAAAAGGCCCATAATTCAATATTCGAAGCAGAGGGCATAACCGCTCAACTGTCAGCAGCTGATTAGCCGGTCGCAGCCCAAATACGCCAATTTCCTCCCTAACGAAGCGGCGCTCGCTATACGCACAACGAGAGAGAGAGAGAGAGAGAGAGAGCGACAAAAGCGCAAGCGAGAGAGAGAGATCGGACCTCGAAATTTCTTTCGCAAGGGCTGGAAGCGAAAAGGCCAGAGAGAGAGAGGCCTTAATTAAAAGTCGCTTCTGCGGAAAAAAAGGAGGACGGAGGAGGCGAAAATTCAGGCGTCGAATTAACAACGCGAGACGCTCGCAACGCGCGCGCGGAGCGTGCCCCTCCCCGCGCGCGGCGACTCATAGAGGAGTCAGCGAAGCGTAAGCGGCGGGCGCGCGCGACTCCCCCCCGGATATTACAAAGCGAGGTGATCCTAAAAAACGAGAGCCGCCGGCTAATTAACCCGCGAGAGCTCGCAAGAGCGCCGCGCGCGGCGATGATGTTTTCGGGTTTGAAGGGGGTCAGAATTCGGAGTTGCGACAGGTGAGCGCGCAAGTCAATGTCGGCGCGGGATTTTATTGCCGGTTTCGCGATGTGTACGCGGCCGGGCTTTCAAAATTTATGCTGATGCGTGGGTTCGAAGAGGAGATAACTTGGAGTGGGCGATTTTAGTGTTTGGGATAAGAAATTGGTGATTGAGATGTAATATTCGTATTTCGCCTTGACTAATGTATTTTGGTTATCGACAGGATTGAAGAACGAGTTATATAAATAAAACTGTAGAAATTTTAGTTTTTTCAAGAATGTTCATAAAATATTCCTGAAAAATATCGATTTAATCCTTTGAAGTGGAATAATTTTTATTGCAAAATTATGAAACTTATTTTAGAAAGAATCACAGCCTTCAATGTAACAATTTAAGCAAAATAATAATTGCATTATACTTTCAGCTTAAAAATAATATTTTAACACAGATGAAAAAAGAAACCGGTAAAACAGAGAGAAAAAATAGTCATTCTGTTTCTAAAATTACTCCCAACCTTTCACGTCGTCAAATATTCAAATTCCCTCCGACAATTACAGTCCGACGTCCGACTGATCAAAGATGTATTACCCATCTCCAGCATTTCTAAGCACAACGCGCAACAACAACGACATAACATCGCTTCCGCATTGATATCTCTCTCCGGCAGCACCCAACTCGCAATCCCGCCGCTTACAAATCAATGTTTATTCGCGTCCGCGATGGTCCCAGGCATAAACCCAGAAGCGGCGAGTGGGCGGGATGACGGCGAAGGAAGATGACGATGCCTCCTAAGAGGAGGACGGCCGCGCGCGTGAAAGTATCGAGAAGCGCCTGCACCCGCGCCTGCGATTTCTATAGAGTTTTGTTTCCGCGGCTTTCCAACTCGATCTCTCTGTGCCGGGGCATTTTTTTTGCCCGAGAGAGCCTTTACCTTTTGACAGCCGTTTATCATTGAGCGCAGGCCGATCGATCCGGCGGGGAATTCCGGAGCGATTATTGGGAGAACCATTATAACTGGTTTATCAGAGGGAGAAAGGCTGGACTCGCGTGTAATGTGGCTATATAGAATTAAGCGGAATGCCGCTGGTGTGGGTTGCAGGAATATTGTCGAGGAAAGTGCTAATGTGAAATTGCACGGGTATCTGTGTGCGTATTGAAGATCGTAAATAGCTCAAGGGGATCTTATTACAATCCTTTTATATAAGAATGAAAATATCTGAAAAATATGTGTATATAAAATGTCTTTGATGTACGTGCAGTTTTCCAAGTTCAAAAAGATCTTAGGCCCGTTTTATCAAGAGATATATGCAATTAATTAAACATATTTATTATACGGTAAAGGACAATTTTAATTAATGGTTCCTTAAAAAAAAAACACGGATCTACCAATTTAAATAGGAATCTCAAACTTTCATCGGCAAAATCATTATTTTACGAAAGCACTCGGGAACGCGAACTGGAAACAACAGGGCATTAGACACCCGAAGGTCTCTCACGAAAATCAAATAAACGAAAGCCCACTTAACCTGCTCCTCTAATCAAAAGCGCCGCGCGAAAAATCAGCCCGCGACTAAAAGCTCAGCGTCCTCCATCTGACACTCTCCGAGCTCCGGCATCGTCGTCATCTCCCCCCCCGAAAGCAGAAGGCAAACTTTAGCCGGGCGAATGTTTTCTCTCTCTCTCTCGTCATGACGCCCTGGCAATTTCGTGCTGATCATCGGCCGGGACTCGCTACCGTTCCGGTAATTGGCCTTCTCTCTTTCTGTCTCTCACGACGCGACCGCGACGAGATTTTCATCGGTCACGACGGCAGCGACGGTAGCAGGCTAGCGGCGCAGTGTCATAAAGAGCGAAAATTCCAGCGGCGCGCGGCGTCCAATTATTACAGAGGCGCCCCGCGGGGAAAAGCGGAATTTGTATTGCCGAATCGCGTGATCTGCGGTCGAGGGGAGGGAAGACAATGTGTCGCTTGTGCAAGGTGCACCGATGATCGCTTTTGTCGTTTGTCGCCTCGAGATGATTGCGGGGAAGCCGAAGCCGAGAGAGACAGATCCGTTTGGAAAATCGCGCCGCACAGATTGAAAGGATCGGATTCTGGTTTTCGATTGTGATACCCGCGGGGTATGCGATTGTGGAGAAGCAATTATTTTGAAATGCTCAGAAGCTACCTGTTTATTTGGGAGAAGGAAAAAGGACGAATTTTATCGTCGCCGCACGACGTGTCTCTTGTGCGCTTTATACTTGTCGGTTGAACGTTTCAGGCGGAAGCCTCGGAAAAAATTCAAATGCTCTTACATCTTTCGAAAGATCAAGTAATTTTTCATTGTTTGTTTATTCATATATAATGAAATTCACAAATAATTCAATTATTGTTTGAACTATAGGAGAAGTGAAAACAAGGATAAATTGGGTCATTTATAGTGTTGGGGTAAATTAAAAAATTAATGCAAATTAATATCCTTCAGAAATATTTGCATTAATCCCTATCAGAAAAACAATAATCTACTTTTTCGTCCCTCTTGCAACATCAAAGAGTATATATTTGTAACTAATTATGATATACTCAATAATAGTGTATTTATTGGACGTAGCGTTAAAAAATCCCCATAATCGCCTCGCAATTGTAAAAAAAAACGTTGTGAATAAGTGTACACGCGTCCATACGTTACCGAAAGGACACGGTGGGGCAACAGCTTTCGTAACTCACCTGCAACAGAAGGAAAAGAGTAACAATTAGTCACAATCTGAATACAAAATAATAGTGCGAAAAGATAATACGCATTGCAAAATAACCGAGAAAACTAATCTCGATAATTAACAGGCCTAAGTGCAATTTCCGTTATGCTTTAATAACAACTTCATTACCAGCCTCCGCAACTACAACGTGCGTACAGCTTTAACAGCAGCACAATTCGCTCCGTTTTTTCGCTCCAGTAGCCTGAGCGTGCCGGCGACGCTTCTCTCTCTCCTTCTCTCTCCCCCTTCAATATGCGCGGAGACCGGAGTAAACGTAGGCGGCGGCGCCACGGCTAATTAGAAAGCAATTACGCGACGCGCGGGATAATTATGACGCGCTCGCCCAGGATTTCCGCGCGCGGCTCCCAAGTTGCCAACCGCCGCGCGGCGGCAGCTTTTCGAATCCGCGGCAGCGCTTTTCTTTCTCATGACGAATGGCGGAAGATTGCCAACTTCGTTAATGATAGTTTGCATTTTTTTTCTTTTTTCTAGTTTTTTTTTTCTTTTCTCTCGTTCCCTCGCGCCGCCGCGGCCGATGTCAGTTTTGTTCGCGAAAACGGAAGCTCGGGAAATCAGGCGCAATTGACGCGACGCGTTCTCAGGAGGCTTTGCCGCGCGTGTGTCTTTAGCGAAATCGAGGATTGTTCGGTTTGGCGCAATCTTGACACGTTTTCGGGAGCCTGTCGGTGGGACGGAGAGGATTTGAGAGGAATTTTTTTTATTCAATACGTCAGGATTTGGAAAGAGAATAGATTTTCTGTTTATTTATTTATTTTCTTTTTTTTTTTTTAAGAATCTATTCATTGCTGCAATTAATGCATGTCGATATGGTATTATCGTAGTAGAATCATACATTCGAGGGTGTACAAGTGTGATTTAAGTGTGAATTTTAATGGATTCAACTTCGTTAGAAAGAAAATATTGACCTGAATAATTAACGACCTGCGTTATTACTGTAAATCTCAATTAGAGCTTTTCCGCAGTCTGAAATACCTTTTTATTAAAAAGTTTCAATTATCTCTTGCTAACGAATATATCGTTGTACATCAAATAAATATAGGGTTTCAAATAATGGCACAAATATTTTCAGCCTTTTTATTTATAATATTCAATAAAAATTTTGTTTACTAGAACTACTTACATTTGTTTGGACAAAAGCAGAATAAGAAAATTGAATAAATTTAAAGAGATTCTTTGCGGCACACATAAAACAATAATAATCCAACTCCGATCAAACAAAAAAAAACCTCAAATTTAATAATAATACCATTCATAAATCCAAAATGTGAACCGCACATCCATCCGAACTTCCCTCCCAACTTCCCATTTGCATCCTGCAAATTAAAACTCAACCCTTCCCCCTCGAAATTCCAACTGGCGTCTCCCGACGACGTGCATAAATTACCCCCAAAATCCCGGGCAAACAAAAGTGAAGAGTCGCCGAAAAGTTGGCCACAATCAAGGAGCAAGCAGCGCGAGTCGCGTCGTCAAACCGAGCTAATATATCCGGATGTGTGTGTGTGTGTGTGTGTGTCTGTGCGCCAGGCGATGCGCGCCTTGGGAGAGGCGATATATACCGGGACGCGAGAGAGCTTCTCTCCGCATTATGTTCACGAACGGATTAAGTCTGCAGGCAATTTGCAGGAGGCGCCCCCCCGAAATTCCCCTCCGGGAGTTGCGCTTGTAATTTCGCGCGGCAGCCGCTCGCGTATAAGGGGAGTCGCGTCGGAGATTGAGAGCTGCACCGACCGGGATTTTCGGCGATTCGATCTGTACGCTTGATGGATTTGATTCCGATCGGCTCGCCGTGGAATTTATGGCTTTTAAGGAGATAGCTTTTGGCGGAAATCTTGCTTGGAGCTCGAACAATCGTGAAATTGTTTTTTTTTTTTTTTTTTTGATGGTATAGATTTTATTGGGTTTATAAAGAAAGTTAATTATTTGGAAGAGTATAGAATAGTTATCTAGCTGAAATTTAGAAGAATAAATATTGAGTGAATATTTGACGAAAATTAATAGAATTTTCTCGGCAAAGAAACTTCTTCTACTTCTATTCATTATATAGTTTTTTCAATCGCTTGAGTCATTAATCTTCTTGGCATTTTAACAATTTTTACTTTTCTCTGCAAATATCTCCTAATTATTGCAAATATCGCTTGCAGGCTTGCAATCAAGCATTTACATAATCTGACATCTTTCTTCACCTCCGATTAATTTTAGCAATCGAATCAAATTCGTTAACGAATCCTTCAATTTTTTTTCTTACTTTAAAATCAATATGCATTCAAATAATATAAAAAAAAAAGACCCAAAGACTCGTCGAGTTATATATTACTCGCGTCCAAATACCCGCTTATCTCCACTTTACGATCAATATTCTAATCATCCTGACATCGTTAACTCGTACAAATACACACCGTTCCCCGTCGTACTCACATTACCATATTGTACCTTTTCATCCCGAACGCAATAACCCGCTTCATTATTTCTAAGCCTCTCTAACGCGGATCGGCCTCCACTCTTATATATACATGCGCCCGGACCACCCGACCTCCGCGGCCATCGTCGAATACAAAGCCAATCGATCGATCGATCGATGCGTCAATCTCGTCGTCCGCCGACGAGAGGAGCGTCGACGACGACGTCGGTAGAGAAAGCGTTCGTCATTAGCGAGGCGCTCTCGGCAATATTTAGACGTCGCGGCGACAAAAGGGAAATCCAATCAGGCCGCCGGGGGAAAATGCGATTATGCGCGCGCGAGAGCAAAGGCGCGCGCGCGCGCACCTGAAACGACGTAATTAGAGCCGCCGCGAGTTAAGCGCTTCGCCAAATTGTTTTGCGCGCGCGAGCGCGAGTCCGGTCTGCATATTTAATTCGGGGTTTCTACTTATTCCGCGCAGTTTGCTCTCTGCCTTTCGGTTCCCCGGCGGGGAGAGGAGGATTTTCGTCCGATTCGATTTGGACTTTTTGATATTGATAAAGGGCGTTTCGTATTGTGTAGATCTGCGGAGTATTAGTTTTTTGATTTAAGCAGCTATTATAAAAGATTCAATTAGAGAGGCAATTATTCGGTAAAACAATTCAAACGGTTTAGGATGCATACGAAATTTTCCCTCCAGGAAAACTCTATCCTAACATCAAAGCGAAAGCGGGAAGCGTCCTTAATTAAAAAAAAACTGTTGACTTTTGCTTAACCGCCGTTCGCGAAATTTACTTACTCCGCAAACTTTCAGCCAGACTTTCCAAAAAAAAAAGCGCTTCGTCGTAACTAGAAAAAAAGGGGGGAGGGGGCACGGAATTCGCAGCCGAAAACTCATAATACAGAGTGAAGCCGCGTCAAAGGATGTAACGATTTAATGCAAAAAAGAAACTATTTGAAGCCGAGTTTTGGAAGGATGAACCTGCGAGCTGAAGTATAAAACTACCGGAGAAATTTTCGTCTGCGGTTCAGACGCGAGCTTCCTGCACTGACTGCAATCCGCCTGTATATATAAGAGCTTTGTACGGAGAGACGAGACAGGTTCTTTTAATTTGCCTCGTTAAAAAATACCGATTAAATGTAGCTGAAACGCCGATTAAGATGTAAAATAATAACTAAATGAAAGTTATTTACATACGCTTATCTCGAAAACTAAACCGCATGAAGATTTAATACAACGCGAAGCTTGTAAACCAGCCGCGGCCAAAATAGAAACTTCCCCCCTTAAAAATCCCGCCGCCGAATTCGGCCCGCAAAAGCATCTTGCAACGTATAAAGCATGATTTAGGACAATTCGACCCCCTCCTGTCCAGCGGCTAATCCCCGCGTCTAACGTTCCGGGCAGCAGCAGCTCGGCGCAGCCACACACACACGTGCTCTCGAAACAGCGGGGGAAGATCTCCGCCGCCGCTCGCGGCCACGGCGCTCGTATTTCACCGACCGGCCCCGGGGTACCGCCCGTTTATTTTTCACTTTTAGAGCTTGCTCTCTCTCTCTCTCTTTTTTCGGAGAGCCCGAGAGGCCCGTTACAACGGTATCGTCCGCCGTTGCGCAAGGATCTCCGATTTTAGCGGCGCGGCGTTGTGTATATATACTCCGCGGAGGAGTTTCGAGATATCGGCGCTGCCGTTTTTTGGTTGCGGGAGGACTGAAAAATGGGAATGTTTCGCGTGCGGGGTGGCGCTTTTTGAGAGGCGGGATATTGGGCAACGAGGATTTATGGGGTTTTTTATCGAGTCAAGCGGATAGGAAAATTTATTTAATCTCCATCTCGCCGATATCCCTTTATTTAAAAGATTAAAATTGATTACGTCGTTCCGACAAGATTCAGTTCGCCCAACTATCTATATCAGGCTTAAAAAAAGTCACCTTTCCTTATCCTGGAAAAAAGATTTCAAAATTCGCCGCGCCCATCAACCACCGGAACGCTCTTCCGCTCTTTCAAAACTGCGAGCCCAAGCTCCATTTCGATGACTACTCCTCCGTCCCAATCTAATATCCGCCCATTAAATCCCAACGACAAAGCCAGCCCTTAATCCCCGGTCCGCGCGGCGCTAAAGCGGAGGAAAAAAAAAAGAGTGCCGCCGCCTCGTTCGTTCGTTCGTTCGTTCGCGCTCGCGAAAATGCATGTCGGACGACCCATCATCCACGGACGGGTTAACTCGGCGCCGTTAAAAATAATCGCTTTACAGAGTCCGCGCTTGGCCCGCGAGAGGAAGAGCGCGAGAGCGGAGCGTTATCAGGTAACTTCCGCGCGAATTCGTACGACTCGCGAATAAAGTCGGCGGAGGGGGGTAAAAAAAGGAGAAAAAAAGAGCGCGCCGTAAACGCGACGACTGCCGGCGACTCTCGCGTTGTTTCGAAGGCGATATCGCTCGTTAAAGTCGCCGCCGCGACGCTTTTCTCCGCGATATCCGCGACGTTGTAAAGCTGCTCGCTCGGGGAGGGGACGACGAGTGTTTGCCGGGCTGCGGGGCTTTCGACGTTTCCAACTTCTGCGAATGGCCGCACTCTTTTCTTTCGAATTCCCCGTTGTAAAACGCTTTCACATCGGCGAGCGAACGCTTTTTTTTAAGTTCCGCTAGATTTTCGAAATGGGGGTGGAGTCGTTTCTTTTTTTTTTTGAACGACGTGGATGTTTTTACGCGGGAATGGCTACTGAAATACTTGAAAAATTAGTGTAAGTAATAATAATGTTACAGCTTTCTTTTCAAATCATGTAGAAATAATTCATTTTCTGAACGATAAGTGATTTTCAATAATGCTTTCATTTCAAAAGAACCTCATACCATTATAACGTAATAAAAGACATCTGCAAAGCGTCTTTTAACATATTCTTCTAAATCCCCAATGAGGAAGCAATTAACTTTTCGAAAGCATCCGCGATTATCCCATTGACTAAATCAATTTACCATAAAATCGATTCCACAACAAAAAAAAAACGTGCAAAATTGCCGCGCTAATCTCCTCCTCGACCGAAATTAATAAAAGCTCATAGAATTTCAGAAACTTTCACCCGACTGCGGCGCGTCTGCCTTGTCAACCCGTTCTAACCAGCCGTCCGTAATTGCAAAAATGCCCCCCCGATATCCCACACCGAGATGAAAAATCAACGATAAAAGCGTATATAAAGCACATCCGCACACGTTCGCTTTCGTCCCAGTCCATATATACATATATACACAGCGACGACGTGCAGCCCGAGATAAACGAGAGGCTGCCGAGTTAATGGGAGTCTCGGTCGCGGTCCGCGACCTCGTCCCGAGGCGCGCGCGCGCGCATCTCCTCGCTCGGGGACTTTCGACGCGGTTAGAATGCGCCTTTTAACGTTTTATAAATCGACGCGTTTACTTGCACAGACTTGCACCGCGCGCGTAGGAGGCTCATTCCTGGTTCTTTCGTGCGCCGCGCCGCGCGGAGGAGCTCTTTCACTCTCGGCGTGTTTTTTTCTCTCTCGAGCGAGCGAGCGAGCCGCGCGCTTCGCTGTATGGGCTCTCTCTCCCCTCCGCTTTCAATTATTCGATTGCGGAGGTTATCCGGGCGCCGATCTACCGCGCGGAGTTACTCGCTGAATGGGCTTTGTTTTGGGGAAAGAGGGAGAGAGAGAAATTTCTTCGATCGCCGCTGATTTGGTTATGATTTTCAGTGGCAACCGGAATCTCTGACTTTGGGACGCGAAAGCTGCATTTGCGCTTTGTGCTGCTGCGCGGGAGATTAATGGTTCTGAACTTTTTTTTATTATTAATCTTGCGATTCCCGGCGACGGACAGTGGAATAAATTGATGCATTGTGTAAAGCTTGCTGGGATTTGATAACTTAATTTTTACTTCAGTCTGTCCATTACTCTTAGTTACAAATTTCTATATGCTGTAATGTACACAACTTTTTTAAAATCGTGCATATCCAGTCCAATAAAAAAAAAAAGAACTGTGCTTCAAAAACCACCTTTATCAATTTCGCAATCCCCGCGAACATCCAATTAAAACCGAGACGAAGCAGAAAACCTTGCACTCCCCGTTCTTAGGCTCATTTTCGCGGCGCGCGATCCATTTGGAAAAGGCGCATCTCTCTCTCTCGGCGTGCAGCCTGAAACCCCATTTCGCTCGCAGCTCCTTCATTCATTATGAATTTATAAACGCCGCCGCCGTCCGCCTTCCGTCTCAACGAGGCTCTCCGCCGCTCGATGGCGAAAGGAGAGACGCGCCGACTAGACCGTCCCTCTCTCGGGGTAAAAGGAGGAGAGAACACAGCGCGTGTTTTCTGTGCTCTGATCTCCGAGCGAGGTGTGCGCACTCGGTTTTTGTTTCTTTCCACTCTGCCGGGGAGGGAAGGTTCTTCTTCGCTTCGCGACGTTTTTAGGGGTTAATTGCGCGTATAAGGAAATTCTGCTCGGTTTGGGTTTAGTCGGTGAACGTTGGTAAATAAAGTTGCGTGGCAGGAAATATTGTATACAGATCCCGGAGGGTAAGAACTCGTTTGTCACTGTCCGCGGTTCAGGCGAGATCTGTATCATGTTCGGCTTAAACAAGGTGTAAGTCACTTTGGGATGGAAGTAAATAAACAGGAGTTTACCGAAGAAAGTTGTAACAAAAACTATTCGGTACGTAATAGCTAGAATCGTTAATAAAATAATAACTAAAATTGTCTTCCAACATTAATAAACGTTTTAGCGAGATAAACGTTTGTCAGATAAAATTTAAGTGCACTCTCGTAGTTGGAGTATTATTGTATATTGTAAGTGCTCGTACGTTTGAAGATAATTTTTCTCCCTTGACAAGTTAAAGAGACTGCTTCTTGTGCTGAAAGTGACGCTTTTCGAATCATGAAATATTTATATAACCATGAACTATATATATATCCGCAGTATCAGAAATGACAAACGAGTTTCGACAGCAGAAGAACTGGTCTTCAAGACACTTTCTGTAATGGTCTCAAATTTGTCATTCCCCATATGAAGCGCTTATATCCGGTATTCGGATATTTAAGTTTGTAACGAATAATTGTTTTATTATTTGAAGAGCTAACCTGGGTACTTATTGTATTTCAACTTTATTTTAGTCTTCGTCGCTACGCGCATTGATCATTTGGCAACTAGACAGGCTTCTATTATAATTAGGCTGAATGTTCGGTCAAGTTTCCAGCGAGCTGTCAAATCTGGATCGGAATTGCAGTTGTTTCGCTTTCGCGTTTCAGACAACGGGCCCTACTACTTGATTATCCTCCAAATGTCGACTAGACTGACTTCCACGTCAAGCTTTAACGGAGCTGCCGAATATCTGAATTAACTGTCTAGACGAGGTTAAAGAAATGAGAGTAAAAAGGCAAAAAAAGGCTGCATAATCAATGCTCGCCATTTAAATGCTTCATTTTCGCAGGTAAAGGATAATTCGAATGTAGGTCAGACGAGGAAAAACCAATCCAGAGTGTCGGAGCACGAGTACGCGTAACTCTATACCCCAAAGTCTAAACGTAAATTCAGCCCATCCGAAGCCCATCCAGGAGAGCTCTCGCGAAAAAGAAAGGGTGACGCCGCGCGGCGCGGCCGAGCGTTACGTGCACGTATATACGAACGCAGAGGTATATACCAAAGAGGAGCGTCTCTCCTTATCTCGGCTGGAAAAACGTGCGGCGAGAGTAGTCGCGTACGTGAGTCTGTCTCTCGCGCGAGCGGTGGGCTCGCTTTCGTTCGAGGCTCCGCGCGGCGGCGGCGGCATAATAATCGTTCCGCGCGTTGCGATTACGTGTGCGCGGGCCGCGCGCGCATTACGCGCGCTAAATTACGGCGCGAGCTTTTTACTTTTGCGAGCGGGAGCTAGCGTGTGTACGTACGAGCTCGGAAGCGGAGAGCGCGAACGAGCGTTTGTTGATCTTTCGAGGAGTGCGTGACTCCGACCGACCGCGCCGCTGATGGAATTAAGCCCCTCTGCGCGCGGATTTTCGAGAGGAGCACCTTTTTTTACGTGGGCCGGTGGTAATTAGTTTAGAGAATCTTTTGTGGTGTGAAAGATGTGGAACATTTTTTTTTTAGGGGGGAGGGGGTTGATGGGCCTGCACTGAGAGAAGTATTTCAGTAAAAATTACAAATATTTCAATAAAAATTACTAAACTTTCTAGTACTGCAAGCACAGACTGCCAAAACCAAAAAAAT